>JAMZAV010011747.1:0-19022 GCA_024449915.1 Sweltsa coloradensis | reverse complement strand
TTTGACTAGTTATACATTATTGGTGGCGAAGCGTAATATTTTTCAGGGAGACATTTATCATTATTGTCATTATTTGTGATTATAGGGGAGGGGTTTTATCTGTACTAGTTGCTTCTACTCTCCCAGTTATTATCGCTAAGCTATCCAGGGTCTCTTCGGATAATTGGTTGGTGATGTTGTGGGCTGCATTTTATGTACTTTGCTTTATTTATTGTCCTCCTTATAGTTAAACAGATTTTAAGTGGATTATGACTAGGACTCGGATTTTTATGTGCTTAAAAAGTCAAAATATGTATTTTATATTTGCTTAAAACATAAAAATATGTGCTTAAAAATACAAAAATATTTGCTTAAAAATACAGAATAAAGTGCTTAAACAAAATATTGTTTACGTACTGTCAGTCAAGTCTTCCCAGCACAAAATGAGCATAAATGAATCAAATCAGGTCATGTGCAATATAATACCAGAAAGAAAAAAATATGTTGGCACTACTGGCACATTTGGCACACTAAAACAATTTTATTGTTGCTGAACATATTGTAGCAGTTTGTAACATTGTCACTTTTTAATATCATCTTGGACTAACATGCATCTTTATATACCCCGTTGCAGTGTATACCACAATCCACATTTTCAAATGTTCAAATTTAAATGAATGTCGGTTTTTGACGAGCACATTTTTGTATTGCGAAAAACTTCGCTCTACGTCACAGGATGTAACGGGTGCAAACTTAGGCAATCGGGAACGACTTACGCAAGGTCATTCATGGCAGCCTCTTGCTTTGAACTCCAAACAATAAACACTTACCCGGTTTTCAGAGTCAAGTGTGAACACGGCGTCACACATCGTATCGTTGAGTTCGCTGATACACAAGTTGTGTCTTTTATTTCTCGATTTTGATAGTTGAGAAACACTCCCGTGGGTGTGATTGTTATTATTTACTACAATTCAGAAATTTTTGTCTTTTGTGGGAAAATATTTACTTTTGTACATCCAATTCTTTCATTTCCAGAAAATACATTTCGAAAATGGTCTGGGAAGTAAATTTACAGTCCTTGACTTTATTAAAGTAAAAAATAGAAGATTTTTTGTTTAAAATATGTGATTATGGCAAGAATAAGAGAAATATGTATTTATTAACCAAATACTATAACGAAATATGCGAAAATATTTTATTAAAAAACCATATATTTGAGATCATAATCGAACAATTGGTGGAGAATTGAT
Organism: Sweltsa coloradensis; assembly: GCA_024449915.1. Lineage (NCBI taxonomy): Eukaryota > Metazoa > Arthropoda > Insecta > Plecoptera > Chloroperlidae > Sweltsa > Sweltsa coloradensis. The sequence continues at coordinate 17,793 of JAMZAV010011747.1, read as the reverse complement.
CATGGGCATAGGTTTAGAGAACTTTATAAAAATATTTAAATACATAACAATCCTAGCCCTAATTATGACTATATTTTATTGACCGCTAACCGTCACCGATTTTTTACAAGTCAAAGGAAGATGACTTCACTAAAATATTGGATAAATACAAGAGGAATTATAAATTAACAGATAATTATATATATATTTATTTATTTTTGGTTGGGAGGTAACGTCCCTGTCAGCCAATATACAAATTTGGGACAATAGTGTAAACACTGAGCTAGGTGCTAAACATCGAGCGAAGATTTTTTAAATAATGTTTCTTTCCACATACCATTGCACCTCTGCTTAAATAAGATAAAACGATTTTCTGAGATAACATTTTGATAGTACACGATTTTTTCGTCAGATGTTCCTAATAAAGAGTTTTGTATAGGCGGACGAAAAAATTGTGCATCCAAAATTATTTACAAAGATCGTTTTCTTTGACAGAAAGTTGAAAGAGTATCAAACAAATCTTTGCTCAAAATTAACTTAAGCACCTATTGCAGCACCAGGGTGCTTACACAATTGTCCAAACATTTGCATATATTGGTTGTAGAGACGTTACGTTCTTCCCAAAAAATATTTACCCGTTATATTGAAACAAGACCCTCTTTAATTAAGCTAACATTTCACACATCTTCCTTTGACTTTAATAAAAGCAAATTAAAAAATTGATATACTATTGTTGGATGAGCAAAGCGAAATTTCACTGACCCCTCAAAAAATTTAGCTTCAATGTTTTTTTTGTTTGTTTGTATTTTTGTCTGTTTGTTCGCTCTCTACCAGGCAAACAGCATTGGAAATTGCAACAAATTGGAGGGGACCTTTTAAAATCTCTGAACTTAGAGGTGTATTGTTTTTGGGTACAAAATTGAAGAAATATTTTTCATGAATATCATACTTTTACGATTTTTTTGGATTTTAAGTGCGATATTTTCGTGACATTCGGGTCAATTCTGACCAAAGGGTTGGGGCTACAACGTTCATATTTTACATGGACATTGAGGTTATGGTGCTGTAGTACCTTTTGAAAGAAAAAGTTGAAAAAGTTATCCAGAATCCAAATAAATAAAGGTTTTAATATGAGTTTTTTGAACAAACATTTGAACAATAATTAACCCCTTAGCATACCATTATCCAGATCCCGCCCACATTACCTCCCCTACTTGCTTCGAAGCAGACACGATCGAATTTCACAAGAGAGCGCCACCAAATGGAGCCAAAAGTGTGCTTTGCAAGACGTTCGTACTTTTCAAACTACGTCTACATTTTTAGTCCGATTTCAATTATGTTTTTTTTTATTTTACTCAGAAATGAACTGTTATTCTTCGTACATAGCTTGATTTCAAAAATTTACTCCTCTTTAGTCACACAAGGGCAGTAAACTTTGACCGGAAATGAACATTTTCTATGGACTCTCTATCGTGGGGGAAATGTTATGACTTAAATGAACAAAAGGGCTATGTACCAGAAATAAGAATTTAGTTATGTATCAGAGGGAAAAAACAGAATGAAAATATAATGATTTCCCTGTCCCTAGTTTGAAATGTACAAAAGTACTGCACATGGCACGATCAGAGTGGTATTTACATCGCACCCAAGCCTCTTAAGTTAAAATGTTGTGCTAGATCTATTGATTATGAATTAAGTTTGTGTAATAAAGAAACCAACATTGCTAATTTATTGTAAAGCCTTTTTTAAATCATTCACCAAATATTGAGAAGATAATTTTGATTCTTAATAGGTCATATTGTAAAAATGTTCAGTAATGCAGTTCACTATCTTCTTCATTTGGCTCAACATATGACATATCTTGATAATTGATGCTGCAATGCTGGCGTTAATTTGAATTATATGTTCCTAACTAAATGTTTTTACATTACAGATTACTACCAATATTATCTATTGAAGAAGGGCACAGAATTACATGCTTTTGGGTGAAGTGTCAAAAGTGACTAAATACATTGGTGCCCGAATTCAAGATATTAATAGATCGTTAACGCCAGCTTCCAAATCGACGTTTTCAACGTCCAGTTCTAAGTCGACGCCTTCAACGACGAATTCAAAGTCGACGCCTTACGTCGAGTTCAGTCGACTTCAAAGTCGACGCCTTCAACGTTGAATTCCAAGTCGACGTCTTCAACGTCGACGCCTTCAACGTTGACTGAAAAGGTCGACGCAACGTATCTTTCAGATTAAAAGGTTACCGTCTTGGTGGTTAGTTGGTTAAGATGCCTACCTGAAATGTGGGAGATCTGGGTTCGAACCCCAGTCGAGGTGGAATTTTTTAATTTCTGAATTATATTAAATATTATTAAATAAATGTTTGACCATACTTCACTTGCAGTTCTCTAACATTAATAAGGTACGTTTATTCACACTAATTTTTTAATCAGCAATATATCGGCAAACTAACTTCTATTACCAATATGATCTAATTAATATAAAATACAGCTCGCCCGCCCACTTACAACGTATTAAACGGTCTCAGAAAATCAGTACTTAACATTAACTACGTTTTTGAATTATATAAAGCATCTTATTATTGCAGTAGTTGGTACAAATTGGAAGATACTTAAATGTCATTCGTTTTTACTACTTGATCCTACTTTGTTATTTCATTTTTTGAAAGATTAAATCACTGTAGGTTTTAATTAGTATTTCATTAATGATTAATTGATTGTATTTTGTATTCTTTTATTGCTGTTATTGATGGTTTAAAGTATTAATGAAATAATTATATACTTAAGTTTATTACTTGAACTGTTTATTGTATTTCAAACACATTAAGTGATATTAACCTGCTATTTTTCTTGTACTAGTTTTATGTTTTTTTAAATAATTCTATCATTTTTATATCTTTGTATTGTTCACTAGTGAGGTTATTTTTTACTTGTATAATTAATAATTTTAAATTGTAATTTGTATTGTGCTTGGTTTAGCAGAACAAAAGGCCTCATAACCTTAAGCTTTGCAAAAAATTTCTTCTTCTTCTTCTTTTTCTTCTTCTTACTATGAATTACAAAAATTTAATTTGACTTGCCTAAAAATTATTGATCCTCAAAAGTAGATTTTTAAAAAGAAAACATTATAGGTCTAACTACTAGTACTTACTTTATACTTTGTATGATGTTATTGTATGTGTATTTTTGTCTGAAAGTGAATTTTATAATTTGGTTTTATAGTACCAAGTATAATTAACAAAGTAACATAATAATGACATATTTTCAATTTACCTTACAGCCTTCATTTTCCACAAGAAATAATCTTCTCAAGTACAATTCGAGAAAACAAGGAACACTAGCGCAGCCAAGTGGTCGAACCGCGAACTATTATTTCGGGGGTACTGATCGCGGAACATCATGCAAGAGGTAGGGGTTTCTCACATATATCCCAACCTAACACAAAGAATTAATGTTCGATGCCACAGTGCTCATCAAAGAAAACATATAATAATACTTTCATTTATTTCCGAATGATACAAAATGAGGAATGAGTGGAAAAGGGTGCTGTTAATTGCGAAACCAATCACTATACACATGTGTGTCTGCAGTCAGCACTTTGCCACTTTCGTGGTCTCGAACAACATTGTTCTGCTGAGTAAATAGGCTTATACTACCGGCAAGCTATTTTTCTGGCAATTTTATATTATGCACATAACGTTTACAGGTGGGGTAACATTAAAACGTTTACAATTTTTGTGGTAAAATAAACTTTTTGATTGACCTACTTGGTGTGTCTAGCCGAAAATCTGAAAGTTCACATGGATAAATCCAATAGAACTCCAAAACTGAACAAAACAAAATGTAGCTTTCAGATTTGACAGCTACATTGCAGTCTTCTGTTGGATTTATGTCATGGAAGTCAACATTCACAACAACTAGCAGTTTAGTATAAGATGGCACGTTAAGCCGGAGGTTCTGGGTTCGAACCCCAGTCGGGGCAAACTTTTACGACAACTGCTATGAATCAATAACTATGTCCTTAAAGCGGGCTTATGCTTAAAAACCTTATATTCATCATTATTATTATTATTATTATTATTATTATTATTCAAGTTTCATGCGTACAAACGAATATGGCTGACCGTTATCCTGTCATGATTGGAATGGAAAATGGAAATTAAATCATGGAACCAAATTAAATTTCATTCCAATTTTAATCCTTGCTGTAAACAATGCAGTACAAAGTGGCATAAAACCATCATGGGCTAATGCCCGCGCTGTGCATGACTAGCACACACGATCTTACAATATCTAAATAATTTTGTGTCACAGTATTAAATACAATTGAAAAGTTACTTGTGACATTACGAAACATAAAACATGAATCGACACAATATTATAAAACAATATTAAGAAAAAATACAAAATAATTGACGATCTACAAACCCCGCACGCTTGCTAGGGATAAGCATGTTAAATACATTGCAACATTATCAACACTGAATTTAAAATTACCCTGCCTCATTATTTCCTAGAACCAGTGAAATATCATTAAATGTGGCAAGTTGATTACTGATGGCATTACTTCTAAAAAGCTACAATACAAAATAAAAATACTATAATGAACACTCAGCCACTCACAAATACTCGGTTGCTACCAGCTTCACGAACTTCTTACAAATTAAACATGGGAATCAAGTTAGATGCACAACAAGTGAAATAACATAATTAAAACACAAACCAAGACATGAACTACAGTACAGAACAAAACAAAAAACTCATATTTCTACATACTCAAAACTTACATAAAATACAGTTCTAAGAACAAATCAATTACAACAAATGTCAAAAGTAGCAAACCTAACCCATGGGTAACATTAAAACTCACAAAGACAACTTAACAACAAAGAATCCTTATAATTTTGAACTATACAAATAACGATTATTTTACAATTTTTTTCTACTTTTTCTTTTTTTCCTCAGAATTAATAACTAAGTAATTTAAATTATTTAAATACAGTAGAAAAAGAAAATTGTAGTTTATTTATTGGTATACTCATTTTATGCAATTCAGTCCATTGTAGTAGGGTAACCATGCACAAACAAATATTATTAGCCTATTTAATATACGCAATGGAAAATAAGCGTTTTTGTAACACACTAGTATTTTGAAAATATACCATATAAATAATTAATTGTACGTACCAACAAATCCTAGTAGTTATCAGCACATCCATGTTAATGGTGGTAACAACTTTTATTATCAATATTTGTTGAACATTATTAAAACATTATAAGAAATGAGTGTTATTGTAATAAAACGTTTAAGTTTCTCGCGACCCGTTGATCACACTTAGTGGAAGACTACGAAATAGAAGAGAGTCTGGTAAATTACAAACTGACAGTGAATTTAGGAAGCTTATTTAGAACAACAAATCAAAAGTTTAATAGGTACAATAGGGAAAACAAGAACAAGAATCAAGCAAACATCCATGAACTTCACAAATCACATTTCAAGTCCTCATGAAGAAGACACAATGGTCTTTGAAACGTCGACAGACAATATCATGAATACCACCGCGATCAATAAAATTGTTATTGTAATATTTTATGACAGTGTACCATGGGAAAAACCATCCTGAGCCGTCAGAATATTACATTCTTTTAACAACATTCAAATACTGCAAGAAGCAAAAATAGACCTAGATGTTGACTACCAATATTCAATATAATACTCAAATTAGTAAACACTTCAAAATTTTATAATGAAACCACACAAACTTATTTTAAACGAGAAATGGGAAGATCAGTAGAGGGTTAAATATATTTAAACGGGCATAACATTCCTATTAGAATATATTAGTCGTGATGATAAAAAAACAACATGGTCGCCCATGGCATCTGATTATCTGACTTGATACGTACAAAACATGTTTCCTGGCTGCACTAAATGCAGTAATAAACCAAAATGTGTTCATATGAATAAGCCTCTGTGTATGATTGTATTAGCCAGCCCTCTGAAATTCTACTCACTAGCTCACAATCTGCGAATAAAAAATAAACTTTTTCGTAAGGATGCCCGCAGTGGGGTACACATCAGAGCTAACCGATGTGACCCTCTTCAGCCTGGGCCAGATTAATGTACAAATAACTCCGAGGTAAGACGAGTTAGGTAAGACTGGGCAACTGAATTCAGCTCAAACCAATCAACATGGTTTACGTCACTGTGCCAATGACGTATTGCTTGTCACTGCTACTTAGGACGTGTCTGAACTATTTTCTCATTCTCAGTCTCGGTACTAGAAGTGTATAACTTTCGTTCGTTTCTTGATGGGAGTATCAACGATGGTATCGACATCAAAACAAACAGACGGACAGCCGTGGAGTTGACACATGCAGGTGGCCGACAGTGATTGTGATCTTAACAGTACTTTAAAGTGTTTACATAACGTTTACATACAAAATTCTCTGTACTTTTAAATAATTACTACATTATTAATTGCATTTAATAACTTATTTGGTTACTCAACGTGATTTGGAAGTGTTTTATTTCTATCATCTCCCGAGGCCGCCATTTTTAGTAATGGGTCATTCTCCAGATTAGGGACAAATTATGTCCTCGGATAATATTATGCTCCAAGTTTAATATTTAAAGTTTTATTTTTACTCCTTATAACAATTAATAATGTTTACTATTTGACCAAATGAATGTATAATTTTATAATGACAAAAACTGATTGTTAAAGCCTTGAACATCAGCTCCATGCCTGTCCCCAGTAGCATTTTTCAAAAGTTCTTTTATAATAATAGTGATATCATGTGTTGATATAATAATATATAACTAAATAAGTTTGAAATAATATACTTGTTACTTAAAAATAAGTTATTATGTCAAACAAATAAATATTTAATGACTTTTAAAGCATGCGAATGTTCGTCACCCATGGAGTGTAGCAGCTCCATGGCCATGCCTTCAAGTTGCGATAAAACCCCACCAGGTGGCAGGTCAGTCCAAATAGGAAGTGGAAGTAAAGGTATAGCTGCCATTATGAACTTACATGTATGGTGCTCCATGAACTGTGAAAGTTAAAAGTGTTTTACAAACACAACAAATTCTATTTACCACCGCCGCCAACTTGGCAGATTAGACAAGAAATAATGTAAATCGTCACCGTTTTTTTTTTTTTTAATTTCTATAAATGAACTCAACATCATTGAAATAAAAGGATACTCGCCCTCTTGCCGTTAATTTTGGTATAGCCTTGGGCTACTTTATTACGTTTTACCTAAATAAAGCTTATTTAGTGATCAAAACGTGTGCTTTATGAGGTGTCAAAACAAATCATTATTTTCCCCGTTTTGTCCCTAATCTGGAGAACGACCCTAATAAGAATGAAAACGAGTGAGGTTATTTCTTTACTAGGTTTCATTCCAGTCTCGATCTTGACCCTTCGTACATTGCTTCTGACATCACCGATGATTGATGATTGATGATGAATGAGAATAAGATTAAGCCACGTTTTTCAAGCAATCAGACACGTCCGATCGTGCATAGTGATATTTATTTCTCTGTCCTCGCAGCAACTACAAACACAACAAATTCTATTTACCACCGCCGCCAACTTGGCAGATTAGACAAGAAATAATGTAAATCGTCACCGTTTTTTTTTTTTTAAATTTCTATAAATGAACTCAACATCATTGAAATAAAAGGATACTCGCCCTCTTGCCGTTAATTTTGGTATAGCCTTGGGCTACTTTATTACGTTTTACCTAAATAAAGCTTATTTAGTGATCAAAACGTGTGCTTTATGAGGTGTCAAAACAAGGTCGTGCAGGCCTAGGGCTTGCTAGGTCACGCCTAAGGCTTGTCAAATACATAATGTTAGGAATCATATATCTAGGCCTATAGAATAAGGAAACTTTAGGTCTGAACTGTTGTATTACAAATATTTTTGTACGTCTGGGCCTAGGGCCGAGACGGTTACTGTTTTCTTATATGTAGTAATGACAACTTTTCTTGTCTTCTAAATTCTAAATATCCGCCTATCTGTTCACGTAAATACTTAACCCCGGGGCAAGGCTGATTGTCTTCATGAATTCGATTTCGAGCTAACCCCTGCTAACTCCGCCTAACCCGGGCTAAAAATGTACATGAATCTGGGCCCAGGTGACTAACTATAAGTATATTGGAGTAAGAACAATTGTAAAGGGATGTCCGAGGGCTGTTTAAGAGGACCCAATCCCTTGCCTTCACATTAACGACTGAGGAAAACCTCGGGGAAAACCTCCTGTCAGGATTGGCGGTCTCGACGGGATTCGAATATGGGACCTCCCGAATCAGAGTCTCGCGCTTAGCGTTCGAGCCAACACTGATGGTTCTGCGAGCAGGCCTTATCAAGTCCGCGGGCGCGAGTTACTCATAAATGAATCCTTGTTGTATATTATTAAGCGAGCGAAGCGAGCGTTTCCATTTGACTCTGCCGGAAAAATTAGTCACTGGTTTTGTTTTGTTTGTTTGTATGTCTCGCGATAACGTTCGAACGGAGGCTCGGATCGAGTTGAAATTTTGACCATCCGCAAGCTTCGTTCTCGATTGAATGCCATTAGTTTTGTGGCAAAATCGTTCAAAAAGTTAAAAAGTTACATTAAAGTTAATCGAAAGTATTTTTTTCAAACTAAACGGCGACAAAATCTGAGATAGCCAAATCATTTAGAATGTCCGTCCGGTCACGAATATGTTAATTTTATTTTGATCCGATAAGTAGTGTAGATGGAAATTACATTATAACAAAAGTAACGTTGCCATGGCAAAGAAAAGACGCGCGAAGTTTCTAATGCACTGCCACCTCGAAGTAATCAAAATACTTTCGAGGAAGCAGTCTATTATTTGTCACCAAAGAGTTTAAATAGTTTTCCCAAGGAGTCCAGGTCCTCTAGATGGCGGTGGATTTTATCCACAAAGTAAAGGTTTACACACGGGTTTACCCAAATACCTTGGCAATAATAAATAATATTGGTAACATGGCCCTGTGGATAGCAAACGTAGCAAATTTTAAAATTTAAAAAAATGTGCAATGTGGGTCTAGCTATAGCACGTGCTCGCTTATCAACGCGTCCAACTGAGCGTTTCCTAGTAAATTATCACTAACACACTGACAAATGGACTGGAGTAACACTTGCAATATAACATAAATCATTAGTGTAAATGTGGGCCGATGGTAGGATTCAAAGTTGTCAAACTTTTTCCCTGGGGCTTTGCCCTAGACCCTTTTCTAGCCCATGCGAATCATGATTTAAATATGCAAGTTGGGTTGGAATTGATTTAGGAGCGTTGCCTACGTAGGCCTTACTTGTGGTTATAGATTACTACAGTCTTATAGATTAGTTCTTCGAAACTATATATGCATATTCATCCGACAGTGTTGGCTCAAGAGTTTTGAATCCCGTCGAGACCGGCAATCCTGACTGAAGGTTATTTATGAGGTTTTCCTCAATAGAATCGTTATTTCGAAAGCAAGGGATTGAGTCCTATTTGCAGCCCTCATACATCCCTTTCCTAATCCTAACTACCCTAAATCCTAAAAAATCTAGTTAGTCACCTGGAGAGGGTCACACATCCTACATCCCTACATATTTTTTCAATTACTGTCTGTTTGCAAATATAGGCCTAAGCTAAAAAATTTACACAAACTAAATGTTAAGGGAAAATGAAGCATTCATTCATTCATGGTTTGAAATAAACACATTTTTATCTCGTACCTTTGCTGCCCGAGAAAAAAATTGTGATCGAGAACAGTTTAAAGATAAACTTACGAGAGAAAATACTGCCCATTGGCTTGAAATAAGAACTTTTGCTTTGAGTGTTGTCAGTGCGTCGCTATGTGCTTCACGTCACACAAGACAGTCTCAAAGTACTGTTGCCAAAGTTGCTCGATAAGGTGAACCGCTAGACCTAAATACGATCTCTAAAGAATACAATAGAGATGTCTGAAAAGTTGGAAAAATGAAAAAGGGACTTATTAAATAGCAGATTATTAAGTATTTTGGACGGGACATAACCTCAGAATCGGCAATGATATTAAAATTGCCCGAATCATGTCATATAGTTCAAAATGTAATTTTCAGCAGCGTTTTTGTGTATATTGTATCTTCACACCTTAATATCTACAACCTAAACATTAAGTATAATTGTTTTCAATAGTTTCTTACGTTGCACGAATTTTTTCGTTAGACCGTACAAAATTTGAAACTTTACCGTCAGGCGAAAAAATTGAGAAACGCAAAAAACATAGAAAACCATTTTCCCTTATAAATTGGTTGTATATAAAGGTGTTAAGTAACAATTCACAAAAAACGCTGTTGAATTTAAATAGATAACTTAATTCGGGCAATTTGAATATAATTATTGATTCTGAGGTTATGTCCAGTTCTAAAAATTTCAAAAAAATAATATTCTATTTTATTTGGTCCCTCTTTCATTCTGCTAACTTTTCATACGTCCTTAACTGCATTATTTTGTAATGATATTTGGGGATTTTTTTTTATGTGTCACAGACAGCCAAGGTAGCCCACACTGAAGTTTAGATTGAGGTTATTAGCCTCAATCCATGATTTTACGCCTCTTACGTAATCTAGCGAAGCTGCCGGGGGTCGTAAAACGTATATTTTTAAGTATGCCATTTTTGGTAGATTAATCAAAGAATGGGCAAGCTGCTTTGATTCTAGATCGCAATGTCCAATCTCGATCTTTTCCAACTGCGACATTGGATTCTGAACAAGCAGATCGCACATCGCACGTTCAAATGCTGAACTGTCCGATCTCCTTGCCACCTTCAATGTAAGAGACTTGATCTTCTTTGCATTGGCCAACCATGCAAGCACCCTCGCCCAAGGATAGGCTACTAGATCGCCGTCATTTGAAAGGAATAAAGTTAATTTGAATTCAATTAAATTGGCAAACATTGGTTTTGTGGAGTTTTGACCCCATTCGTTCCGTTGGTCTTCATCCCAGTGCGACGCAGTGGTGATGTGAAGAACTTCGATCGACGGGCAGTTGTTTCCTACCAAGGAATAGATTGTATCAAGATCTGTGAAGCCAACCCTATACAACTTAAGTTGTGTTATACAGTCGCCTTTAATTCGAAAAAACTCTTCAATCCGTCCTGCAATGTTCAAGTTGGTCAACGCTAAACTTGAAAGTTGTAAAGCGCTTTTAGTTATGGGTGATAAGTCAACATCGAAAGGAATTATGTACGGGTAGAATGTGCCCAAATGAAGACTTTCGAGCTTTGGGCACTTTTGCGCAATGGCTTCCAATTCTTGCTTGTTAGGTAAACATTCTACCCACTCTTTAAGAGACAAAAATTCAACGTCTTTCAAACTTGCAAGTAAATCGCCACTGGAGTAAAAGGGAATCCACTCTATGAGAGGTACGCTTTGAACCAGTTGTCGCACGCTTTCCTTGATTCCGGGATTTTGCAGACTCAAACCATTCACACTGAATGGGTTTGAAAAGAGGTTTGGGGTTTCAACGGTTCTGAATGGGTATTTCAGAAAAGATGTTCCCTTACGTTTTATTGCTCGCAAACATTTTAGAATTGCTAAATACCAACACGTTTTGTCAGTGACGCTTTTTGCACGGATATAAATAATCTCCAGCTTCTGACAGCTTCTGCTGGCAACTTCTAAAACGTAGTCCTGATCAACCTCATCCTGATAAAAACCACTCAAATCCAACTCGACCAGGTTTGGTAACTGTGTTAGAAGCTCCTGTGCTAATCCTCTGTTAAGAAAGAAATATCCCATGTGGCTCTCTCCCATATCCTTAATATACGGATAGGATAAGGTTTTTATTCTGGGGTGCGCCATGGCTGTAATAAAAACTCTAAAAAAACCTTTAACATATAGTGGGTTAGTCCTGGCTGTGTGGATTGCCCGGTTGAACACATCATCGAGCAGGGGACTGACGACCATCAGATACTGCTGGATCTTCTCCGCCTCAGCCTTGTTGTCATTGTCACGCAGTTGGATCCGCAGACACGAGTCAAGTGCAAGCCTTGAGAGACGCGCCGACGACAGGGCTTCAAGCGCGCTCGGCTGGCCGTACTTGTAGGCGGCATCTCGATCACCTGGAAACAACAACGCGGATAGAGACGCGCCGACGACAGGGCTTCAAGCGTGCTCGGCTGGCCGTACTTGTATGCGGCATCTCGAATCACCTGGAAACAACAACGCGGATAGAGATGCAACGAGGACGACAAAACTGACCAAATGTTTACCTTATGAAATTATTAAAGCCTCCCATCCTCGTCGCCAATGTTAGATTTGGAAAATTAACTAAACATGAAACATTCTGGTTTCGTCCGATGCTTCCACTGCCCTCGTAAGTTTATTATAACACACTAGGAAGGTTCCCAAAACGCTTTTTCAGGCGCGTTGTTGGATGAGCGTAATTGGTGCATTGAGCTGCCAGGTGTACGAACGTGAAATGTGAAATGACCTACCCGGTTGACGCGCCCCTGATCCTCATGTCGTCGTCGTCGTAAAAATTAAAACAATACTATCAAGCGTGTCTCGCAGGCCATAGCATTGGGAAAATGAAATCAATTTAAATACCATCTGCATAACACATGGCAGCTCAATGCACCAATTACGCTCATCCAACAACGCGCCTGAAAAAGCGTTTGTGAAGCTACCAAAAAAAAGCAATATTGGAAACAACAATGAAAAATTTGGCCCAGAAGTGTGCAGGACGCACAAGGTTTCTTTGGATGTTCTTTGGTTAGGTCACCGCCTGCTTGATGTAATTTGAATTTTTTTTAAATTTAAAATTATGATATATACGATAAAAATTATTCTTTAATTAACTTCAAATTTCACACGAATATATTAATTCCAGCCTTGGGGACCCTACTTTTAAAAAGTAGCATGCTATCGCTAATGCTACATGCCCCGAAAAAGTAGCTTCGCTACTTTTTCGCTATTTTTTTCTTCAGATGTAGCGACGCTACATTCGCGCTTCACAAGAAATATAGCGCGCTACTTTTCCACTACATGTTCACGTTTAATCGGGGGGTGTCGAGATCTCACATTATCCCGTTTTTAAAGCCTTTTGACGCCGTGCTGCGATGACTTTTAACTCCATTTATGTCAACTCGATCGAGATCTATCATCAAAAGCACATAGTTTTGGTTTCCATTGTGATAGAAGGCGTTCTTTTAACGTTTAGGCTAGGCTAGGCCCTAGTCTTTTAAGAATCTAGGCCTAATGATCAACATTCATATTGCATTTCCTATTTTCAACGTGTTTTTCGCGGAATCACTGCAGAAGAATGCGACAAACAAGGTTACAATACAATTACGTACAATAGCGATATAGCCCGGAATGTCCCAAGGGAGGAGGGATATGACACTAATCACTTCATTTTAATATGCAATTCAGACGAATGGCGTAATTATTGAGCGGCTTATGATCTAAATCAATAATCCGACTTCTAATTATCGTGGATACATCTTTGTTTACGACCCTGAAATAGCACTCAAGATGCACCACGCAATCTAATAATCACTGCAATATTTTTGGTAAAGTCAGCTCACACGATGTGACAGATAGGCGATCGCTCGTATCCTTCGGACGACGCAGACAGAGAGATAGAGAGAAGGGGGGCTCGCTGGGAGCAAGCGAGGGAGATGGTGTGCAAGTGAGACGAGATTACGGGCCGGTCTACATGGCGAGCACATGACGTGGCGCGGCGGGCGTTACAAGTTAGTTTGCAGTGCCGACTTTTGACTTTACGTGGTACTACTGGGACTGCTGGCGCCGGAACTTAAAAAATAGCGCAAATATCACGCTAACGCTACAAAAATTGTAGCATGCTACCGCTACAATATGCCCCCTTTATAAAGTAGCGCGCTACTGGCTCCGTTACACGTAAAAGTAGCATGCTACATGTAGCGCGCTACTTGTAGCACGCTTCTCCCCAAGACTGATTAATTCATAAAATTAAGGTTCTGTGAAAAATCATTACAATCAGATGAAGCATGTAGGTATAAGTCGAAGAAATTTTTGAAAAAATGAAAGAAGCGTACAATTGCAGTTTTCATGAGAAATAAAATTTCGATTGCGCTCAAATTTCACACGAATATATAAATTCATAAAATTAGGGTTCTGTGAAAAAACCATTACAATCGGATAAAGCATGTTGTTGTTGTACAAAATCTATGTACAAATTATTTTGTCAAACGGTACAAATACGAGTTTTTTCGAGTTTTGTATCGTCTCGTCTGCCAAAAAAAATCGCACACCAACTGTTTTTTCAGAAATCTATTTGTCCTTACAGCTGAAGTTGAAGAAGCTAAAGGTTTAACACCTTTGTTAACACCCACCGTTTCTTAACGAAACTATATCCAGAAAACCGATTCACAAAATTTAATTTTGCACTAGATGTGCTGACTACACTACTGTCAAAAAAATACAAATAATGGCCGATAGTAAATTTTTGACCCAATCAACAAAAAAATATAGGCTATCATTTTGCTGTTTTTTTTTAAAAGGTACTCTTTCATTCAGCCAACTTTCATGGACTTATAAGGTTTTGACCCTAGGGTCAAACGTCCTACCTGTAGTAATCACTATATTTGACACCGCTATAGAATTAGTAAAGATGTTGAGATGTCCTTGAATTAGCCTCTGTCGGCGAACGCCGTGACTGCACAGGGCTGCTAGCGAACACCGACTGACTGAGCGCGCGTAGCTCCTAGTAGAGTACTAACTTGCTTCCTGTAGGTAGTAGGATCAAAGATTAGTCTAATCTTACTAATCTTTGGTAGGATCACGGTATGATCATAGCAATGATATTTAACATCTATAGTAGGCTAGATCTCAGTCTCAAATACGTCCGTACGTGATCTGACCTATTCAAGATGGCGATTTGGCGTTTCAATTTATGCTTTACATTATGTTTAAGATGCGATTAAGTATTTTTCTGAATTGTTTGATATAGTTTCAGCTTGTGCAGCATGGGAATGCAAAAACAGAAACAATAACAAGTTATTGCATTGCATAAGGGAATTTAGTAATCATTTGGTGTTAATGGCTAATATGCTCACCTGTCAATTCCTGACAGCCACCTTGAAAAATATTTGGGCTACAAATCGCTACAGTCAACTTCTACATAAAACCAATGGCCCGCTGACTATATAAGACCAGGTGCAATTGCACTTAGTCCTCAAAGGGGTGGAATGGGTCCCGGGAACCCACCCACCCCTTACCCCCATCCTCTTTACTCATTTGGTCTAAAATAAAATAGGTCTCCTTATTTTGTGGTGTAAGAATGCTTACAACATTATGTACCAGTATGTATATATGTATTTAACGACTTTAACAAAGATAAATGAATGAGTATTGCCTTCGAAAATGGGTGGCAAAAACTCGGTAAAATCAGAGGAAATTTAAGCCAAGACAACTATAGAGTAGGGTAAATCAATAATTGTGATTGTGACGATATTGACGATCGTTGTTTGTGAATGACCTCATACTCAATACAAGAGTACATCCACTGATTTCTACCAACGAAAGTCGTCACCATTTCTGATGAGTTTAAGGCTGTTCCACCTTGTTTTTCCATTTTCTAAAATATGCAACAATGTAAAAATATAGTAAATGAAATTGAAACCTGGTACTATTAGAGCACCAAAAAATGTTTTTTCAAATTTTCCTGATCGGGCATACGGAAAATGTTGCATCTTCAAAATAGTTTCAAACTGCAATTACATCCAGCACAGCGCTCAACATAGATAGTTGTGTTTCTGTGAGATTAATGTTTTACTGTTTTTCTTGAACTTATCAAAGAGAAAACATGGGATTTTTTGGAACTGAGTCCTCTGCAAATTTTTCCGTTTTCCGGTACAAATTGGCAAAAAATACTGGTTAACTAAAAAATTCGTGGAACATACAAAATTGTAAAATCCCATGTTTTCTCTTTGACAAGTTCAAGAAAAACAGTCAAACATTAATCTCACAGAAACACAACTATCTACGTTGAGCGCTGTGCTAGATGTAATTGCAGTTTGAAACTATTTTGAAGATGCAATATTTGCCGTATGCCCGATCAGAAAAATTGAAAAAACATTTTTTTTGCCGTATGCCCGATCAGAAAAATAAAAAATGGAAAAATAGGGTGGAATAGGCTTTCAGTTTAAGTTTTTCTTTCTTTCTTTGAAAACGGTTATTAGCAACGTTATATTTAACGCAAATGCAGATAACGAATCAATCTATGAGATCCAGTACGTGTTTTCCTCAATTGATTTATCGATTTTGAATTTAAAAAAATCGTGAAATCTCTGTAGGTAATATTCCAAATTTTTTATCTTCGGGAATTACAACACTTTGGTAAATTTTGTTTACCGTAAGATGCCCTGAAACTGAATTTAAATCAATGTTTTTTTTTGGACTAATATATCGCTATTACTTTAAATTAAAGGGGCTATTAACTCAAAAAAATATTTTTTACCACATGATCTATAGCACAATACTACACTAAAGTGACAGTTTAAAAATTATATCTTGGAACTGTGATTTAACACGAATTTTTCAATTTTTTGGATCCAGAAATTTGCAAAAATTGGTATTTTGGGAAATTTCTTAAATCAGCTTTAACCTCCTTCTTTTTTAGTCCACATAGATACTAGAGCATAGTCACAATCTAAAATGCCCATTTTTTACATCGTGTCTTGAAACTGTGCCCCAATATACCCTCAAACACGCAAAAATATGCATTCCAAAATCACACCTCACCTTGGTAATCAACCTATTTTGAACGAACTACTTGCCCAAATTACAAAACAAAATATAGAGAATTTACAGAAAAGGCTGTAGAGTACGTCAATAATGGCCAATATTTTTTTGGATCAAAATCCTCCAAGGTCACGGTGCATAAAGATCGTCCCCATGTTATTTCTTATGGGAGATTTTTGCCGATGGGACCTAGCTCGTAAAATGTCATGTTTGACAATTTTTTGGGAGGTCATGGTGGCCCCAATAATTTTTCTGTTAATTGCTAAATTCATTACTAGTTAGCCTGAATGAAACATATTTTTTGAGTTTAACGGTTAAATACTCCTTTAAGCTAATTCTTTGCAACAAAGTATGGATGTCAATGGAATGGTAGGCCTACCGTACCGGTAGTTTACTAATATTTTATGCAAAATTTGGCAGCGATATTAACAACCGTTCAGGTGCAATCATCAACATCTCATTGCTAAGCTCGGGCAATTTAGTTGCCTCATCCTCAGGGACTCCTCTTAATTCTTACAAAAAAGACCACAAATTTACTTGCTTAGATGTAGGTGAATTACCCACCACGAATTACTTAATGGTCCATAAAATGTCAGTACATTTATTTCACATATTTTCTAATATGGGAAATCGCCAATTCGCCGAAAATAACTACTGATCGAGCATAGAAAAAAATATTATTTTTAAATTATGCATTATTATCATTATTATTATTATTATTATTATTATTATTATTATTATTATTATTATTTTTGTTTTAATTTTTATCTTTTTGTCTCGACTCTAGGTATATTGTTTGTGGATTAAACTAATTGTTTCACATTCATCCGAACCCGCCATACACGATCCAACTTGCATGACAAGAAGTCTGGCTTGTCATGCAAGTTGTCAAGTTAATTCTGAAGGTTGCCCACACCCACTCACACATCCAACCAGTGATCCAATCTCTTCACAAACCAGTGACATAACCTCAAAAAACACGCAAACTGCTAAAGAACCCCCTTGCTTTAATCGTTAACTGCAA
>JAMZAV010011746.1:0-19046 GCA_024449915.1 Sweltsa coloradensis | reverse complement strand
AGTATATGTTTCATAAGAAACTAGTCGAACAGGTATTAAAAGTACATTGGTCTAGTGCATGTTATGTAACTAGCAATATTATTTTTTGTATTATCATATGTACTATTAGTTAATAAGTCGAATACTGAAACGATATGGTGAACACACACACAAGGTAAGAAGCATGAATGAATGTGACAGTACAGAGTCGAAACCCATGATCTATACTTGATCACTTCCCGAAGCCAGTAATATCAGTTGGTACCAAACTTTGCAAATATTGGTATCTATATCCAGACATATAAAAAAACAATCACAACAATTCTAAATAAATTAGCTGGTGCATTTTTATGATTTTGTATTTTTGTCAACTACTCAAAATTAATTAATTAATTAATTAGTTAATTCGTATTTAGAGTCTACCCACTCAGTCACAGAACTTATTTTCAGTGGGGGACATTAAATTTAAAGCCAATCAAGCCAACCATGCATAGACGCCGACGTCATCGACGAGTGAACAATTTCGGAGTTTATTTGTGGCTAATCCGCAATGATGTTTATATCTAATGTTTGACTATGGCCATAACCTTGCTTGACAACCACGTGAAATTGCATATCAATCAGATGACAACTGGATACTGGAAAAGGTCATCCTAAAAAATGTCAAATATGTATAGCTGACTCATATAAGTCAGTCAGAACGTCGATTACGATAGGAGTAGGAGTCAGGATAGGAACCAAGGAAGGACACGTGTGCGTTGTGGCTGGCTACCCCTATCGGAGCGAAGCTAAGTATAATGAAAGAGTTGTTGTTGTTATTGTTGTTGTAGGCTCCAACAATAAAACATGATTAATGAAATATTAAAACCTCACAATTTACAACTAACAAACAAGTTGCTAGCACAACACGTGCCTGCCTATAGTTGTTGAAAGCTCAGCTCTACTGACGCATGTCGCGTGTCCTTGGTAAGCGCGCGGCCATTGCAAGTGGCGCCAACTAGTGTAGGTGTGGCCATATCATACATAGCCTGTCCTGTACTGGTTAGTAAAAAGTGAAAGTCTCGTTGCTAGTTGGTAACTTGGAAAAGCAAACTGCGAACAATCGTCAGCTTATTGCGTGAGTCGCGGCGAGGTGAGGCAAGACTAGACATCAAAGTAAATCACATTTATAAATAGAAACGACTGAACTAGATAGATAGAATGCAATGCCGACAACATGGTTTTATATGTTGTTATTTTCAAGTTCATATTTTGTTGCAGATATCTTCAAAGCTTCATTAAAACATCGTTATGAAAATTACTTATGAATGAAAGCATGCCACGTCCCAAATTAGAAATAAGAAACTGAAAGTTATTAGATTTTGTAATCTATAGAGAGTTATGGTATAGGTGATGTTGGTATTTCGCTATTCAGCTGGTACAGAAGTGGGGGGGGGGGGGGGGTGGATTGCAATACTCTCTCAACTCAATGCTGGGTGTTGTTTGAGACACTGGAGTACATGATTGGTGTAGTGCAATGCAATGTAGAAGATCAATGTATATGAAGCGAAATTCGAACCCACGTCTTGCAAGTTGCACCAAATGACATGCTGTCCCTTTTCAGGTGATTAGCCAAGTAAGGTATAAATGTGAGGTCAGCTGGGCAGGAGGGCAATTTTATATATTTCTCGATTTAAACATTCATCGTTTGATAAAAAGGAAAACATTGGATTTGGCGAACCTTCAGTCAGGACTCAGGATTTTCTGTAGTGGAAATCGAACCAATAAGGCAATAACACTTCCTGAATTAGAATGAGTGATGTGCCATTAGGAGCTCCAGTTCTAATACCTTGCGGACAGCTTTGAAAGTATGGTTAAAAGTATATGCTTAACGAAAATATGATTGCGAAAATATTATGCAAACAACTTTTGAAAACGTATATTAAATAATGTAAAGTAATATACTTTATCATGGAGGTATTTATAGTCCAACAGACAGACGCACTGACTTTTAGTTCACCATATTTCGCCAAACATAAGCAAAGCAACTGCATGAGTCTTTTAGAAAGGCCATGTGTTATGCAGATTTACTGTTGTTCTGTGAAAAACTAAAAAATCGTAAAATCTCAAATTTCACAAGAATATATTTTTTCAATATATTCAAAATATTCAATTATATTAATTATTATATTAATTAAGGTTCTGTAAAAAAATCATTACAATCGGATAAAGCATGTAGGTGTTAAAAGCCTAAATTTTTTTTTCAAAATCGAAAAAAAGACGTAAAATTGCGATTTTCATTAGAAATAAGTTTTCGATTGCGCTCAAAAACGTGGCAATTCTAAGTTCAGAGATTTCGAAGGCCTCCAGAAAATTTTATCGCAATTGGAGTATCGGTTTAGCCGGAATCGTGTTAACAAACACAAAAATACAAACAGAAAAAAACAGATTTTTTTCTCCAGTGTAGTAGAATGGAATCTTCGCTTCGCTCATCCAACTAAAGGTATGTGCATCGGCATCGCACTGGCATTGGAATCAGAGATAATACAACCACATATTCTTGTCCATCATGTCAATAGCATGACATGAACACGGCCCCCAACAACAGCTATCTCCAAATTTAGGAAAGTAATGTGTGTTTATAGCACACACATTTTCCACGTCTCTGTCAAATACAACGATTACATGTTTCCATAACGTTGATGACTACTTGAATTTGATGCTGGAATACAATCGAGAACACTGAAATAACATGCATTGTACGGGATTCGAGCCCGGATCTTATCATTCCATATGGCTCGAAACTGATACTAATTCGACTCACTACAAAACAGAAATTGCCAGATAATGCGTAAATATAAAATTTGAGATAGCCGCATCGGATTTAGCGTTTTAGTTTTTTTTTATATCCTGAAACTACAAATACTTTAGACGAATGTTGACAACGCGTCGTTGTGTTACTGTTATGTGTACCCCTTGTAGGGCCCCGACCGATACAAAAATACTCTTAGTTTGACAGGAGAGAGAAAGCTTTGATAGTTTAGCTTCACTCTTCTGCTAGCCTCCTCGCTTTCGGTTTCAGGTTGGGTTTCAGGAAGAAATGCTTTATGTAACAATGACGCCTTTCGTTTCTTGTCGTCCGCTGATGTAACGAGGTTAATGGAGACGATACTGTTGCTGGATATCGTACGCCATGTGGGCGGAGAGTTGTTAGACGATATAGCTAGAGCAATGACTCGAATCACGTGAAATCCGCCAAATTTCAATGAAAAAGATTTGTTTGATTTGATCCAGAAAATCTAAAGACCATTATTGCCACAAACATAAATAACTATTTAAAAATATACATATTATGATAATTAATCATAAATAACTTAACATATTAGGCATAGAGAAGAAACAACAATAGTTGACATTTCCGTACAGAAATTCCATTTAAAACAGGCAAATGCATTTACAAAATGAGCGAAATGTGTCAGTAATTTAAAAAATAAAGTAATTCTTCCATGGGACGATGAGTATCTTGTAGTGTAGCCACAAACCTCTGACAACGTGGAGGGGTGGTTAATAGTGGGAGGGGAGGTAGAGGTGGTGGTAGGGTTTGCCAGACGTCCCGATTGTCATGGTGTTGTCCCAAGTACCGATTGGTTTTGTATCGGGACATATATAATTGTCCCGATTTTATTTTATTTCCCAATTACCAAGGAATAATAGAATAGAATAATATTGAACAATAGAAATGTATTTTGTGTATTTTCTAATAACTGTACTATTATCCATTAGCAGGTTTACGATTAGCAAAGCAATTAATTGCGTAATGCTATTCAGAATGTCATAAGTATGGTTAAAATATGAAATGTGCATATGAAAAGCAAAATTAAGCATCCCTCCCCCTGCCCCGATTTTTTACAATTGACATCTGATGCTGATAATATAATGGTGGTGGTGCTGGTTGATGACAGTGATGATGATGATATTGGTGATGGTCGTGATATGATGGTGATGATTGCTGATAGAAATATAAACAGCACATTATGTGAAGAAATCAATTACAAATTCTATGTTATTATAGTAAATAGTCACAGTGTCACTGTCTACAGTGAAGTCTAGAAAGAGTGTGAGTGGGGTCTACAAAGTATAATCTAGATTCTACATTCTAGATGGTGGCAGAAATCCAGCCATGTGTAAGACTAGGACGAGTCACCTGATACAGTACTGCCAACCAACAACACTTACGCAACACATACTAATTACTTGTACAATCGTGTTAATAGAATGCAACTTAACAGCTTTTAAGCTCAATCTATCGCAAACGTTGCCCACACAATTTCGCAAAGTGAATGCTAGTTGGTATGATCCACAAACTATAAAGAAAGTCCTTCATGGTAGTCTGAGAGTTCCGACCTTGAACGAAACGTCCACCATACCCGGAGATGGAGACAGTGGGAGCAAACCCATGGCCAACACATTTACATACGAAAAAAAAACTAGAATACGGAAAAACTCTAAAATTGACTTGGTTGAAGGATATACTGTAGCTGTAGAAAGGCTCTTGAATAAATGATGAGGCGGCTTCGTATTGGAGTGTGTGTTTGTTTATTAATACTAGCCTAACATGTTTGAGTTGTGGTCGTTGCGAGATGATCACTATAGTATCACGATTAGCGTGTATCAAGTCGCCTGCAAGCTTGGCTGGTTTCGGACACTTTTCTGTGTGTTGCCATGGATTCAAGCATACTATTTCACAGCAAACTTGCACAATATTCAGGGAATGATCTTTGAAATCTATTGCATCGCTGGGAGTGCATATTTGTGAACGCACGCGAGTGGATGATACTTTCCACTTCCAGCCACCATATTTAAAACAAACTTGAAACCACAGTGGCGGATTATTGTTATGTACGATCTTCACTTAACACCTCAAATAATTAAGAAACATTTATATTTATTAAAGTAAATAAGGTTGGCCTATGTGAAATTTTACACCTCTATTTTGACAAGAGTCGAGAAAAGATAAATCACAGTATAGCAAAACTAGTTTTGAGCAAGTTCCCTAACATAAGGAACTTGTAAAAGTAAATAAATACTTCTGGAAAGTAAGGAACTTATCCTTAAAAAAAACATCTGTATAGATACTTATTCGTTCTCGGATTACACACATACACGGATACACACAAATGTATGTAGTAATGAACTTCGAAGTCACAATATTTGGTAGAATTTACATCAGGCAACCAACCCTACTTATAAAACGTGTAGAGAATGATTTTGATACAAAAGAGTGTCGCTCCTTATTATAGTGATGGGAAAATATAACTTCCCAGTTGCTAATCTTGTCTAAGCCTAGTTGTTGGCAGTAGCACCAAGCAGGTAACACTTACATTGACGTAGTAACTAGTCAAAACCAAGGTCAGAACAGCCATTATATTAATTTATTAAAGTAAGATATGCCTACTAAATATACAGATAAGCCATGTAGTGTCGGATGGCATTGTTTTTACTTGCCGGTGTCTATGGCTTAGAAGTACTCCGGTGCACGTATCCATGAAATATAGAGGCCCAAATAAGTGGTTTTATAATCTAAATATATTTCTTAGATAGTATTTAAAAATTACGACCCCTTTGGGGTTAAAAATTTGAAAAAGAAGTTGTTAAAATTTAAAAACCTTTTTGCCCAAAAATCGTAAAATCAAAAGAGACATATTTACGAGTAAATCAGTGGTATAACTTTTTAATTAACAATATCTTTAAGTTGGAAAAAAATGGCATAGCATGGGAGGAAAATGACTGCTACTTCGTGCAAGAAATTTGCAAAAATGGTTTATGCTCAAAACCGCAAAAAAAAAAATACATTTTTAAAAATTTAAAATTTTTCAACTGTTTTTTTTTTTGTACTTGCATGGCCCTTTAAATTTTTAGAACTAGTTTGGGGTGTTTTTTTTCCCTAAAATGGTAATCACGTTTTTTTGGCCCTTTTCAAAGCATTCAAATCTTAAAACTTTTTTGAGGTCAATCAATTAATTTTTTTTTATTATGGAGATTATTTTTTGGTAGGTGTTAGGTATTTCGGGTTTATCAGTCGTGCTATTTTGAAATAAATCAACAATATTAGGTACAAATTTTTTTTCCTCGATGTCAATGTCGAAGTTCATAGGGGGTTTTTACCAAAAACTAATATAATACCCCCAATTTTGTGGTAAAAGGGGAATGCCTTTTGGGGAAACTAACGCTAAAAATTTGTACTCGCTCGCAATTTGCGAGTGATTTTTGATAGGTGAGGAAATCTTTTCTTACTTATCATTAGAAAAAATGATTCTTAGTTGATTAAAATGAGGTGATCGTACCTCCCTAAAAAAACTGAGTGGGTTATGCCAATATCTTAAAAAGGGTTGGCTTAAATATATCAACTCGACAGAAAATCGCATTGAAAAGAGCCCCTAAGTTCAAATAAATTTTAAAACTTACCATAAGATGGATGGGGGTCACTTAACGGGTCCGGTAGTCCCAACGTTGTCCTTGCACGTCACTTTGGGCCCACCAGAAAATTGTCCATTTTATCTCCGTTAAATAGCCACAAATCGAAAGACTCTTTTAAAAATTTTCCAAAATTTGCTTTTCCCTAAAAAAAAAAACATAAAAAATTTTTTATGCAATAACTATTAGGCCTACATATACTTTTTGATCCTTTTGTAAGAATAAAACATTTAGTATTTATTATAAATTGCAAATAAATTGCAAAAAACAAAAAAAAGCAAGTATCTACCCCCTACATAAAAATACCCCCTTTTTCAAAGCATTGTGATGAAACCGAGTTATTATATTTCCCCCCCACCCCCAACACACCTATTATTTTTTTAGCCGCTATGAAAAAGCATAGCATGAACTCTGGTAAATAAAAAAACTATCAATTGGGTTTTGTAATTTACATTTTAATGTTATATAAAACCAGGTAAAAACTATAGGGGGATGATGGGGGAATATTGTAAAAGGAGTACCCAGGGGAATAGCTGGAATAAAACCCCCAGTATTCACCTAACGTGAGGAGGACCTTAGCAGAACCTTGGTCAGGATTGCCGGGGCGGGACGAAGGCACTCCCTCTCGAATGAAAAAGACATGTAACAAAAGACAAAAAAGATGAATGCAATGGGGGGGTGTTGTATGAAGTTTTTTAAGCGAAGATTCCATTAAACTATCACTGGAGAAAAAATCGGAATGTTTTTTTTTCTTTTTTTTTTCCTGTTTTTGGGTGTTTTTTAAAACACGTTTCCGGCAAAAACCGATACTCCAATGGATGAATTTTGTGGAGGCCATCGAAATCTCTGACTTAGAAATATTACTTTTTTTTAGCGCAATAAAAAAATTATTTCTTATTCAAATCGCAATTTACGATTTTCCGTTTTTTTAAAATAGTTTTTCGTTTCAAACCCCTCATGCTTTACCGTTTGAATGATTTTTTCACAAACTTTTAATTTATGAATTCAAAATTTCTGTAAAATTTTGATGCAATTAAAAAATTATTTCCATTAAAATAATAATTTTATGATTTTTTTCGTTTTTTTACATTTCTTTGTTTAAAACACCTACATTTTTTATCCGATTTAAGATTGTTTAAAAGAACCTTAATTTTTATAAATTTAATTGTCGTGTGAAATTTGAGCGCAATCAAAAAAATTTTTTCTCATGAAAACGTTTTTTACGTTTTTTTTCGTTTTAAAAAAAATTTTTCTTAAATTTAACACCGACAGCTTTAACCCGATTTTAATGATTTTTTCACGGAACCTTATTTTTATGAATTAGATATTGTGTGAAATTTGGCGCAATCGAAAAATTATTTTCAGAATACAAAATTTTACGGGTTTTTTTTTTTTTTAAATTACGTTAAATTTTTAAAAAAAAGTTAATTGTTATTTTTTTTATTAACAAAAAAAAATCTTGACTTAGTAATTTTTTTTCACAGAATAACAAAAAGTCCGAAAAAAAAACCCGCATGGATAAATGCAAAATTACGTCATCCAACAACGCGCCTGAAAAAGGTTTTTTGCGAAGCTTCCTAGGAAAAATGAACATTCTTATTTTACAACTAGAAAAGGATCCGGGTGGAAGGGGAAGGCCGAAGGATAATAAATTACCAAATGGTTATGATCGTTTCAATAAAAATTATTAAAATTAAAAGTTGTGTTGAATAAGAGGAAGGAACACCCCCCCACACACATACACACATACACGCGTTGTCGGGGGAATATTGTTCTCGTAGAAAGCGAACGGAGTCGTGGGTGAAGATAAAATAGGCATTACGCAAGGGGAAGCGAAAAGGGAGATATTTGGGAAATATTCAACAAAGAATTCAATATAGAAATTCAGTAAAAAAGGGAAAGTGGAAAAAAATTTCTTCTAAATTTGCATGTTCCTATGAATATAAAATTAAATATCATATTTCCGATAGGTTTTAATTACTATATTCAATTAAGCACTTATATTTTACCAAAAAAATTTTGTGTGTTTTGGTATGATTTTATGTGTAACCGAGATCTCACTTATAAAAAACCCCTTGACACTCATCTAACACAGAACGGAAGTCCCCCCCTTCCCCTACCCCCCCTATACAAAAGATTAAAATAATTTTATGAAAAAGGGGAGTGTTTACAAAAATTGAAAGATAAAATACATTTTAATTTTGCAAACATTTTTTTTGGAAGAGAAAGACTTATGGGAATAGATTTCCAATCGATTGAACCCGTATGCGGTACGAAAAGAGGGGGAGAAGGTCATAGACTAGGTTTTAAGATTTGCATCATAGATTCGCTTGCCGTTGCCACCCACACTAAACTTATTTTCACGTTTTTCGCATCTAAAAATAAACTAGAAAAACGTTTAGTTGATATCACACGGCAAACATTTCCGGGTACAACACATACCCCAAAGCATTTTTTTAATTTATCCATCGACGAAAAAAAAAATGTAATAGTGTAATTTTTTGACAATTCAAAAAATTTTTTTAATTCATTAACCATCTTTTAATAATCTCCTTGACTTTTTGAAACTTAAAAATCATACTAGGAGCGCAAATAAAGTTAAATAATAACAGGGGGAGAATTTGTTTAAAAATTTTAAAACAATTTTTCGATGGCATCTTTTTTTGGATTTCCCCCCCCCTTTTGAGAGCTGGCCATAAAATTTCCAACTCGCAATTTCTCGGGGTTTGGCCCGTGATTAGGGGATTTTTTTCCCCCTAAAACTAATGGCGTGCTTGGGTCGTCGTCGGGGAAAATTTCCCCGCCCCTTTTGATACCCCCCCGACGGCGACGACAATGACAACACGGCGGATGGACACAGAGGGGAACGACCACGACGTGGGGGAACCCCTGCCCCCCCCCATACGCTTGTGGCGGTTCTGACCAGCACAGGGGTGTTTACCCCTTTTTCCCCCACGTCTTCCTTTTTCCCCCCCCTTTGTCTCGATTTGCCAAGTGCATAAAATGAACGTTAAGCAAATCCAATCAAAAATTTGGGAGACTAGATTGGAAAGGGAAGGGGGAAAGTCCACCCGGGAAAAAGGGGGAAAACCCCGGAAAAAACCCTTCATCGGGATGGCCGGTAGTGGGTCCGACGGTTACCTCCCGAAAAATTTTCGAGTGAGCCGGTGTCGGAGCAAC
The DNA here is from genome assembly GCA_024449915.1 of Sweltsa coloradensis. Taxonomy (NCBI): domain Eukaryota; kingdom Metazoa; phylum Arthropoda; class Insecta; order Plecoptera; family Chloroperlidae; genus Sweltsa; species Sweltsa coloradensis. Next base: position 9,434 of record JAMZAV010011746.1, on the reverse strand, counting down.
CCCCCCTACGTTATTTTTACGGAAAGTAACAAAAATTAACATTTCACCACCTACAAAACAATTAGTACTTTTGATACAGTATGATAGACCTCTCCCCTCCCCCCTCCCTCTTCTCTCTTCTTCTCTCTCTCTCTTCTCTCTCTCTCTCTCTCTCTTTCCCCCTTTTTTCTCTATCTCTCCCGGTTTTTTTTTGGATCATGAAATTTCTGTTTATGTCACCTATTTTTTACTTATATTATGAAAAATTGAAATTCCTTTTTAAAACCCTTTTGACATGTATATTTCCTATATTGTCGAAAAAAAAGTCAACAATCAAATCAAGTCAAGTCAAGTCAAGCAAGTCAAGTCAAGTCAAGTCAAGTAATTTAAGTCAAATCAAGTCAAATCAAGTCAATCACTTCTTCTCTCTCCCCCTCCCCCCCTCTCTCTTCTCTCTCTCTCTTCTTCTCTCTCTTCTTTTCTCTCTCTCCCTCCCCCCCCCTCTTTCCAGCTGCTCTGATTTTAAAAATTTCACAAACCCTAGCTTGGCAAACCCAAAAAATAAACATGTTTTGTTAATACAGTTTTCGCACACACAAGTTGTAAGTGTTAAACTTCCCAAACCCTAAAAATTTAATTAGAAAAATTTTTAAATTTTATTCAGCAAAAGGTACTGGCCCCATAAATAGCAATCTAGGGGGCAAGGGGGGGAGGGGAGGGGCAGGGGTTTCAACCCGGGGAAATTTTATCGCTTATTGGTGAAAGTTCCCATCTCTATTTTCCCCTCACACAATCAATTTCTCCTAGGAACGTTGAATAGCAGTATTAAACCACGTTATTAATTCCCAGTTTTTTTGTTAGTGACATCGTCGTATCGTTCATAACTGGTGACCCCAAAAATATACACACCTATCTAAATCGACTCATTTCTAATTTGCAATTGTGTAAGAGCAATTTTTAAAAAATGCGAGTTTTTTCAAAGCACACCCTTCCCTTTTAGAGTTTTATTTAAAGAGCCGGAGCGGAACTGCCAAACTGGTGATTTGGGTATTCCCAGTCGCTCTCGCAAGTAGAGCATTTTGAGAGTTAACCTTCTCTTAAGTTTTCCTTTTTCTTTCGCCCTAGGATGTATTTTCCCGGGTTTTATATTTAAATGTAACAAGTAATCTATTTTATTCAAATAAATTTAGGGGGGAGGGGGGCAGTGAAAAGTAATTTAAATTTAATTTAGGGAGAATTCACTGCGCTCAAAACCGTTAATGAATGAAATTTCAAAAACAAATAAATTCGCAAAAGCAAAAAAAAAAAATTTTCGAAGAAACCCCCTTTTCAAAAACCCTATTTTTTTTTTAAAATCCTGCAAGAAAGGATTTATCAAAAAACCCGAGGAATCGTTAGGAGACTTGAGCACTTATTTCTACTTCATTACTATAATAATAAAATTTTTTTTAAATTTTTATTTATTGTGGATCAAAAGCCATTATAGACCATTTTTGTTAAACCCCCCCTTAAACCCCCCCCCCCCACCCGCAGGAATGACCCCTGTACGGTTCTCATTTTACCAGGTAGCACCCTCGTCCCTCATTAGTCGACTATTTAATCAGGGCGAACAAAAATCATGGGAATAGCTTTCAGTCAGGACTGCCTCGTCGAAAAGAAGACTGAAGCCCAAACACTTTCACAAGATCTAAAAATACCGCCGGAATTTTTGTTAAGAATCGAGAGATCCATAAATTTGCCTCGTTAACTCTTAGGCATCAGAAAAGGGGCCCATTTTGGTTGGCCTCAATCCAAATTGGTTGTTTTATTTTCCAAGGATTCACATTAATCCTGTGTGTGTACACATTTTGCTTTCGATAAATACTAGGTGCTAATTCATCCAAAACTTTACTATTTATGTATGATAATATGATGTTACCTTGCGAAAACCCCCTTTCTATTTGTTTTTTGACTGGAATAACTTAAGTACCCGTGAATTAAGTTATGTAAGTTTAACTTTTAACCTCATTTAGTTTTAATAAAATTTACTTGAAATTTTTTTCATTGAAAAATTATATTGTTATGGTGGTTTTGTATGCTCGTCGACGTAGACTATTCAATCAGAGTGAGTTTGGGATTTGGTTCAATTTCAATAACTTTATGTTTTTGTTGTATTTAAAACGACTCCAATGCTTGAATGAACTCAATGTATGTATCAATAACAATTAATTTTAGTGTTGATATAAAATTGCGTTTCTTCACAAATGCACAGTTAGTCTGTTAGATCAACATATATTTACGATATAATACGTAAATTACAGTATCAAAACTTCAAAACAAACATAAAACATGAAACGCTGTTCCACCCTATTGTTGTCAAATGACAGTTACTCAAACGAATAACGTAAGACTGGTAAGACATTCCACAGTCAATCTTTGTGATTTGTGTTTTTGATTTTGATTTTATTATTGTTGGGAAAATCAAGTGAGTGCAGGCGCGTAGGAACTCTTTTTCGAAGGGGGGGGGGGGGGGGGAACCACAAATCTTCTGCTGAGCTTTTGGGAAAAGAGACCAAGCATGGGGTGTCGGGGGGGCTCCGCCCCTCAACTATAGGGCGAAAATTTTGAAAGTCAGATTTTTAGTGTGTTTGGTGCGTTCTAGAAAAAAAATTGGGGGTGAATGCAATTTTCCCAAATTTAAAGTATTTTTGGTAAGTAAAAACTAGAAAACTACAAAAAAAAAAGGAACAGGACGATATTTTACCCCTGTTAAACCCTTGAATATGCTAAATTTTCGTTCGCGTCCGTCCCAAAAATAATGGAAAAATTTACGGAATTGTCCCCAAGTTTTCGTTAAGCCCTCACAAAAACCCCCCCCCGTATAGTTATACGGACTGCAATATTGTGTTGTGTCGCAATATCCCGAGTCCCGACGCTACCTGCTATGCCAATTATAATGTATTTTTATTCACTTAAAACAAAAGATGTAACAGTGGGAGATTCAAATTGAAAATTCGTAATCGGTAGCTGTTTCACCGTGGGGATTTACGGCGTGCTGAATTTCTAACTTCTGAGGTGGGGGGGGGGGGGGGAGGGCACGGTAAAAAATGGGGGAATTCCCCCTATTCCCACGGCCTGGTGAGTGTAAATAAAAAAAAAATGTACGAAAAGCTTATTTCCCGGAAAAGACGAGTAAGCCCACACGTAAAAAGACCCGGGACAGGGTCACAAAAACTAAAAATATAAAAATTATGTGTGCAGTTAAATCACGTGCAGGTTTTTGGGCAAAAGGGCCAAAAATAATAATTTTTTTTGAGCCATGGGGTATAGAACCCCCCCCCCCCCCCCCCCCCCCCAGGGGCCCAGACCAAATCTGCACAGCCTATGGTAACACGACAAGTCCAGGCCACAATGAAAACCCCCACGGGCCAGGTCGTACTTTCTTCTAAACAGCCTTGACAGCCCCCCTTTCTAACTTTCGCACTCATTACCGGTAATCATTCCATTGGTTTTTGCAACCACTACATGCTTAGGCCTATAGTCAAGCAAACGTTGTGAATTATTGTCATTGCTTTCCATTTACATATTTCAATACAAGTTCTGATAGACGACGAGAGAGAGGTAAATATATTTCCAATAACAATAACAACGAAGTTACAACAAATTAGAAATGGCTAGGTGTTGTTTTGATTGCTATCGTTCGCTGGCGGCTAGCTCCTTGAGTAATAAGAGTTGGGACAAATTCTTACTAGGCTTACATACATCTCTCAGTAAATATCAACACCTTGAAAGCACAGCTCGGCTCGACCTTGATATGTAGCAGTATGGTGATGAACTCATGATTTATGCAGGAGTAGGAGTGATGGTTGAAGGGTGGCTCGTATTTTCTCTGGTAGCAAACGAGACTGGTCGTCGGTATATGGGGAATACCACTAACCAGCGGCCAGCCTAGCCAGGAGACAAAAGACAAAAGATAAAGTTGGGCACCAATCGAGTACGGTGCCGTACCAATAGGGGCCCACATTTTCCGGTCATAATACTCTATGTACGGTCAGTTTCCGAAGAACAAACCCATAGAACGGCTTCTATCGTCTACGTATGTGCAGACTACAGACTGCAGAGACAGGATGGGGAACTAACACTCTACTCTTCTCCGGCGTCTTCGCCTTGGCTACATCCTGCCTACACGGGCGTCATGCTTGAAAAGAAATGCCTCTCTTCCTTCCTCCCGACCGAGGTCCTTGCCAACCTCCTCACGTCAGACTAGCCGGAGCACAGGCAGTTTCAGTTTCATCCTCTCTGTCTCTACACCTTGCACGGTTGCACCAGCCAGCTGCCCTCAGGGCTCAGGGTATCGGCGGTGGATAATGACAGGTGCGCTCTGTTCGACTTGCCCAGCTGTTGTCCCTCCCTGTCCCCTCCTTGCTGGAAGCGTTGACCGAGCTGTCGGACTCGGGGCGATTCGAGGGTAGCTCTCATCACATACTTCCGCTCCTCTATTTCTCTAGCCCGGTATCACTGCAAGGCTATTCGATTTTCTACTTGCCCATCTTCAGGCGCAGTTTGGAAAGTAATGAGGGAATGTCCTAGGGCTATTTGAGAGGACTCAATCATATTCGACTGCTGTCTGAAGAAACCCTTGCAAAAAACTTTCAGTCAAGATTGCCGGTAAACAGGCTACCCCGAATGTTCAAGGTTTTTCTGCTGAACCATAATACAGACACTCCTTTTCTCTTCGGCACCCTATCCTCTGTAGCCAAGCCATCCATCCACCACTCCATGACAGAACACAGCGCTTTCACACGACTGGACTGGACTGAACTGAATAGAAACTGCAAGCAGACCCCATTCAAAATTCAAATAAAGTTGCCCTCCTCGACAGGCCACCCTAATTTCTCTCCTTGCCTTTCTCAACCTCGCTTTCAGTCAGCTCGTATAATGCCCCTGCTCTTATTGTGCCCGGCAAACAATCGGTACCTCCCCTGGAGAGTGAACGTTTACTTTTCTCTTTCTTTTCTGCTCCGCCATTGTATTATTTCTAGTTGGCCTTGCAATTGTGTTCAGTGATGGTCAGTTTTATTTTCTTGGGCTGGGGTGTTGGGGAGGTGGGCGGGGAGCTATCATGGTTAGTGCAAATAAAAAGTGGTTTTACGTTTTACTTTTTATTCAAGAATTGGGTCAGGGCAGACCCTGAGGTATTTTTTATTGACGAAAACCATTTTGATAAAAATGTGTTTGAATTAGGATGCAATGAATGTAGTTTTTTTATGAGTGGCGATTGAAAATTTCATGGAATTTGAGTCTAAAATTATTTTTCCGGATTTTCCAATTTCAGAAAAAATAAGCATTGCGTATTGTTTTCTTCATCGACTGCAAGAAATGCTGCTAATAAGTGACCAGAAATGTCGGTTGGCGTGGCCGGTGCCCTGGCCTTGGCCCGAGGTTGGTTCGAGCTTCCGGACGCGCACGTGTGCTGCTCTCATCAATGTCTTCTCTAAGCAAGTGACCTCAGTCCACGTCTTTCGCCAGACACCATTACGACCTTGGCGGACACTAATTGCACGCCCGATACAAATAATTAGTATGATTACAAAAACCTGAAACTTGTCGTAAATACATGTACGTACACAGAGGAGTGGAGTGTAATGATTGTGATAGGTTGCTGACAAGGAAAGGGTATACATCCTTCAAGAGTGTTCGTTTAGAAGAATAATATGTTGACGCGCACATGAAGATTGTGGAAATATCGATGGACGTGGCATCATGCGTAAACGTGTGCGACTCCACTTCGGAAGGTCACGACTCGAATCCCGCCACCGGAAACATGAAAACTAGAAGCTTTCGCAAACACTTTTTTCAATGCGCTTGTTGGAGTTTAGTAATTTGGTCCATTTCTCCATTTTGTGTATGCAGTTTAGCCGGAATCGTGTGAAAAAATCATTACTAAAATCGAAAGAAAACGAAAAAACGTAAAAATGAAAAAAATCGTAAAATTGCGATTTTCATGAAAAATATTTTTCAAATTGTGCCAAAAACGTGGCAGTTTCTAAGTTCAGAGATTTCAAAGCTCTCCAGAAAATATCGCCGGAATCCGGTGTTAACAAACACACAAAAATACAAACAGAAACGAAAGAAACACGAAAAAAATCGTAAAATTGCTATTTTCATGAGAAATAGTCTTTTGATTGCGCTCAAAAAACGTGGTAGTTCTAAGCCCGAAGATTTCAAATGCCTCCAGAAAATTTTATTGAAATTGTAGTATCGGTTTATCTGGAAACAACAAAAAAAAAAACAGAAAAAAACAAGAAAATCGAAAAAATCGTAAAATTGCGATTTTCATGAGAAATAATTTTTCGATCAATTTTTCGAACCGTGCAATTCAGAGAATTTGAAAGGTTCCAGAAAATTTCATCGCAATTGGAGTATCGGTTTAGCCGGAATCGTGTTCACAGACACACAAAAAAAACATTCCGATTTTTTTCTCCAGTGTAGAAGTGAATGGAATCTTCTTCGTTTCGCCGCTCATCCAAAATTATAATAGTGTGAACCGAATAGGTCAGGGTTACAGGGTAGGTGCCAGGGTGGAAGGGAATGTCCAAGAGTAATCTTATACGTCAGGTTCTCAGCATTCTTCTTTTGAGGGAGGACACAACATTCAGTCAGGATTGGCAGTAGCTGGTATAGAACCACAAACTTTGAATAGTCTCACTTCTGTTTACTTTCTATTGCGCAGAAGGGGTTGGTCGTTGCATTCTCCTGGTGGCATTAGGAATTCCTCGTGGACTATTAGTATTACTATGAAATATGAATGTTACTTCGTGTGTTTCTGTTTAGCTCAGTTTCCTTATGGTCATTAGCAGAACCGCAGTTTTAATTGTTCGGGAATCAGTGGTCAGTATCAAGAAGTGAATTTTTGAAAGTTATTTTTAGCCAAGGTCAAATCCGAAAAAACAGCAGTTTGTCAGTTTTTGGACATTTTAAACTACTTGTATTACATGCGCAAAAATGACTTCCATTAATTATTGTCATGCAATGTAGCCAATTCATCTGGTTTTCCCAGTCGGATAAACTTGTAAGAAATTTTTGTCATACCGGCTACCACCCACTTTTTTTTCCTAATTGTTCAATTAGAGATTGATGTGAAACTTTTATAATAAAATTAGAATTGGAAAAAAACATTTGTCTAAATCAATAACTAAACTGCAGATAACTAAGATCATGAAGACGATCGTTGTTTGCTTGAAATATTATGATTATAAAGAACTTTTATGACATTTTTACCTATCTTTCCATCGGGAATTTTTTTCAAAATCCTAAATCCATTGTGTTATAATAAAAATTTAATTTCATTAGGGTAATCGCTGTGAGTATTGTTTGAAGATAATAATCAAAATAATAATGGACTAGCTGTAATCATTTCGTATTTGAAAAGTGAAGTAATAGTGCAGTAAGACTGAAGTTAGACCCCCGGCCTCCACCGTGTCATTCCGTCGATGATATGGGCCCAAACAATTAAATTAGGTTTTGCGTTGAACGATGGGTAGGCCTACTTTTCAGAATCGAGAGGAGCTTTCTCTCAGAAATAGAGCATTTTATAAACCCTTCGTCTTCAAGATTCGCTATGCACCCTGCCCAGGGTTGTTTCTGGCTTTCTCCGTCAGTACATGCGTTGTTTGCATGTTTGGACTCATTACAATACCATCCATCCATCAACATGCCCAGAGGCGTAGGAACCGGTGGAGAAGGGGGGGGGGAATGCCCCCCCCCCTCAAGCTTGGCCCAGGGGTAAAAATCCCAGAATTTCCGTAGTAAATATGCACATACACTTACACAATTCGACAGTCACCTTGGTAAAACGAATATGTTTGACTGTATGCTTCGTCATTACATAAAAAATTAGGTTAAAATTTACTAAAATGGACCACTTTACGTTCATTTTTAGTTTTTAGATCGCAGATAGTTGCATCATGACGAAATAACTGTAGTATCATTGAGTATATAACCATGTAGTATGGTGAATATTTTTCGTCTTCGGCGAAAGGGAATCTGGCTGCTGAGGCTTTGCCCCAGACCCCAGCTAACGCCCCCAAGATCTGTCAATAAATATGCCCCCCCCCTCCCCCCCACCTTTCAAAACGTTCTTACGCGCCTGCATATGCCCGTCAAGATCATCATTCATATGGAAATTTGAAGAGGGATGCATTTTTACATTATCTGGTGGGCATAATTCAGTGTTTTCACATGTGAGGATGTTAATTTATTACTGTGACACAAACATCAAGACATCACAATTGAACCAAGCAAACGAACAGTATTCCTTGGCCCCTACGATATAGTGTATTCACGACGAAATAAACTATAAATACTGCTCCTGCTCGGGAGTCGGGACCCCTCTTCAGGAGACTGCGAAGGAAATATCCAAGGGACTCCCTGGACTGAAGAAAATCTTGGACAAAACATTCAGTCAGGATTGACGGTGGTGTCTCGTGCGTCGGTACTTGAGTTGACGGTACTTGACTTATATAAATAAAAATTTAAAAAATTAATAATATGGCACGCGGCACGCCCACAGTTCATTTCACTCGAAACGCAATTACAAACTCATTTTCGTAGATGACATACGCATACTATGATAGAAGCTATTTCAATTATCTTACAGATCGTCAGATTAAATATTAAATACATTGCATGCAGAACGCATCAAATCACATTCACACATTTGTCTTGACGTACGGTTTCCACGCAGTTCACACACACATTCACATAATGTGTATCCTCACACAATAACCATATATTACAGTACTAATAGAACCGATAGAAATGTACCTACGCAATAAGCATAATTATGAGGCGATCGGTAAGCCAAATCTGTATTTGGTAATCCTATTTGAAGAATTTCCCCCATGATTTTCCTTTGGTAAAAATCTCCTATCATAATTATTTGGATTCATATTGCCACTTGCCAGTATAATAATTAGTATGAGTGCATGTAGTTGTACTGTCACTATATAAATACTTATATCAGTGCTTATAACTGCTTTCATACACATGGAAGGTGCATTTGTATAATATAAAATGCTTATGCTTGCTGCAAAGCTTGAGTGTATTGCTCTGCCAATATAAACACAAATTAGTTAATATTGTTGGTAGTGCAATCTTTGTAGTTAACTTTGTAATTGCAGGTAATGCAAACTATGCAAACGTATAATACGTGTAGTGTAGTGCGCCCTGTCAATAAATATAAGCCTATATGCATTTGTGCGTGCGTATATAGGCGGATAGGCCTACTGACGATACAGACAAAGATTAGTCATGATACAGATACCACGAGTAAAATTAAAATGTAGCACTTTAGAGTGAGTGCAGATATTTGTATTTGAACGTGAGTGCAGTGCAATATCAACATTCATATCACAATCATATCCCATGGTAAAAATAAAATTGCATGGCGGGTTGAGTGCCCCCCCCCATCCCCT
>JAMZAV010011745.1:0-17037 GCA_024449915.1 Sweltsa coloradensis | reverse complement strand
CTCCGTAGTAATTTCGTTCCGGTTGTTGTTGTCGAGGTCGAAAGTAGATTTACATGCCCGGACTCAATGTGAACAAATGACTCGCAGTCAGTTGTCAAATATTCGAAATGACATAGATGTGTGTATTATTTCCAATCGGGGAGAAATTGGATTTAAATAATATAATTTCATGAAAAAAGGGAACGCACGGGACTTTTAGGGGTAGGTTCTTACTAAAGGTAGGTTTTCTTTGAGCATACTATTGTTATTCGTTTGAGAAAGTTAATAATCTGGTTGTGTTTACGTGTAGGCCAAGGCTTATCATCCACCATTTTATACAAATATGACCGAGTCGGACTCGGTTGTCACGGATTATATCGCAACGATATCGACCTCAACTGGGTCGATCACTTACAACAGAGACGATTACGGTAGAAAACGCCTGGGTCCAACTCCGTCAGAGTTATAGAATCGCAGTCCTGCCCATCTTCCAAGGAAATTTAAAACATAAAACAATATCAAAAACAAACAAAACCTTACTTCATAACATACACTGCAACTGGATACATAGACAAAACTAAATAGCTTAGAAAACATAGGTAAGTACTACCTATGTTTATACCTATGTTTGTTTGTGTTGGTAGTACCTATGTTTTCTAAGCTATTTAGTTTTGTCTATGTATCCAGTTGCAGTGTATGTTATGAAGTAAGTTTTTTTTTTATATTGTTTTATGTTTTAAATTTCCTTGAAGATGGGCAGGGAGAACTGCCCGAAACGTTGGAACTAATAATAAAACCACATGGACTACCCGAAAATACAATGTCTGCATATATATATATTGCTACTCTTTATTCCAACAACTACATAGTTGGGTAAAGGGGTGTTTCCACCATTGGTCTTGGGCATCCCAGGAATCAGTATCGGTCTGTCAAGCTCGACACATCATTTTCTTGAACTACATGATCTTCGTGTATTTCTTTCTCTTGTCGTGACACCAACTCTCTCTCCACTTTTTCCTGTCTTCCCACCATCTCTCGCTATCTCCCACCACTGCCCAATCCTCTCCTCTCTCCTCCACATCTGCTTGTACCTGGTCTTGCCATCTATCCCTAGGTCTTCCCACTCTTCTTGTTCTTATCTCATTCACTACTTCAAATGCTTGTCTTGGGATTCTATTCTTCTCCATTCTTCTCATGTGGCCATACCATCGTAGTCGGTCCTTACCCATCTTGAACTTTAGGCTCTCAACTCCCACTTTCTTCCGTATCACACTACTTTGTACCTTGTCCATCTTAGTGACACCTGCCACACTGCGGATGAATTTCATCTCAGCTGCCTGTACTGCACTTTCTTCTTTCCATCCCATTGGCCATGTTACCGCGCCATATGTTAAAATTGGTAGGTAATATTGTTTGTGTAGCAGCATTTTGCATTTTTTAGGGAACTGCTCATTCCCAAACCACGTTTTCTTACCTTCTGGTAAAACTTTTCGGCCAGCCCCACCCTTCGCTTTACCTCATTCCATATCTTTGCTTCATTTGTCATCGTACTTCCTAGGTATTGGAATTCTTCCTTTTCCTGCAGTTCTACTCCCCTCAGTGTAATCCTATTTTTGTGTCTTGGAGCCTTTTTCTCTCTTTTCATCACTAATACTGCATCACTAAACTAATCACAATGCTAATCTTCATACCAAATTCTTCTGTCACCTCATTCCACTTATCCACCTTCCGCTGCACTTCCTCAGCACTGTCTCCCAATTCCACAATGTCATCCGCATATATCATAGTCTTGGTCTCTTGTCCCTCTTCTTCTTCTCTTGGGCCCACCCTTTGCAGCATCTCGTCCATTACTACGTCAAATAATATCGGTGATAGCACACTCCCCTGTCGTAGTCCTATGTTGATTGTGAACCATTCACTTAGGCCATGGCTTGTTTGTACACAACTTTCGCACCTCTCGTACATGCTCTTTATTCTCTCTACTAGCGTTTTCCTAACCCCTTTCCGTTGTAGGCATGACCAAACTTTCTCCCTTGGCAAGTGGTCAATACGCCTTTTCCAGATCCAGAAAAACCATATACAAAGTCTTCCCTTCCTCCCACCTTTTCTCCATGATTTGTCGTAGAGCAAAAATCAGGTCAATAATGGATCTAAGATACAGCAAAAAATTTAAAATATGTTTTTTATTTGCGGTTTTGAGTAGATGTGCCGATTTTTTTCAAAATCGGAGGGGGTGAGGTCATTTTTGTACTTTACTGTGTTGATTTGATAATGGAATGATCCTTATGTGGTAAAACATAATTTTTTGGGGTAATCTCAGTCCCTTTTAAGTTCTTAGTTAGACCTACTTCTACGGTTGTGTTTGCCAATCAATTTTCTACTTCATCTAACTCCCAGCAATGTCATTACATTAGTGATCTACTCATAGGAGATATTTTTTCCCCTTGGGAATGAACTGATCCATCACACTGCAACTTATTTTGTGTCCTTTCTTTTTCAGTGTGTTTGAGACTTCAAGTGAACCCAGAAAACAAAAGCCAATTCTACGGAATAAGTCCAGAGCGCGGTTTTGCTGACTTCATTTTTGCCCACATCATCTTACACATTGTTGTTATGAATTTTATTGGTTGAATTTCAAGACTTCATACTCAGTTACCAGGTGAGAAGTTAAAAAGTATACTACATATTAGATTTATCAGCTTAGTAAATGTGTTAATTATAATTTCTTGTCTGTGCCAATTGGTACATGCATGCGGTTAACCTTTGTGCCCAAAAGTGGCCTACGAAAATTCGGGTTTAGGCATGGGCTAGTTCAGACAAAAATAATAGGCACTGTAAAACTTATGGTACTGCATGCCGTGCACCCCAAAACTCTTCCCTGTTTTGGCAAGTTAAGGTCATGTGTGGATGTCACTTTTGTAAAGAGTGCATTGCAACTGTTCAAAAATGCGCTCGATTGCGTTTGATAAGGCCACTTTCGGAGAGCAGTCTGTTCTCTCTGGTCATGGGACCGCGCAGACTGTCTCTCTGGTCATGGGACCGCGCAGACTGTCTCTCTGCTCCCCCTAAGAGTCTGCGGAAGTGGATTCTGCCTATGCTTATTTTAATGTTAACTGGTATCGTAATATCTCCTCTTGTAGACCAAGGATATTAACGTTTTTTTTTCCCTAGCAAACTTTGGGGCAATGCTAAGTGCATCACATTTTAATTAACTAAAAAAAGCTACATTTTTACATGTGGGCTTTGGATCTGTTTTTAATTAAACTGATAGGCCTACATTTTTCAAATAATTATACACGTTGTTCTGAAACCGGTTCAGTGACTGGTCCTAAAAATTGAAAATAGGAATTTACATTTTACAATATGTTGCCGTTTGGGGGGATGTGGAGTGAGTTGATTAAAAAGCAATCCCAGGCCGTTGGTACTTAGCGTTGCCCCAAAGTTTGTTAGGAAAAAACTTGTAGGCCTATATATCCTTGGTCTACAAGAGGAGATTATGAACATGGCAGAATCCACTTTCGATCAACATTCGACCCCCAACATTCGACAAATTTCATATTTTGTAGGAATGATCCTGTTTTTGTGCCTAAATGTCACTTATTGCGTGAGATGAAATCTTGTTGATTTGACAAAATTTGCTACTAAATTTTAATTTGCTCCATTTCTTTATCTGTTTCAGGTGGCACTTAATTCAAATAGGTTTGGACTGCAACACAACATTACTCATTCCTGTTACTCAGTAATAAATGTTACTCTGTCAAACTTAATTGTGTGATGTTTTCAATACCAATAAACTTATTAATAATGTACTGCACTGTGTATTGCTATACCCCTAGTGAAGGAAAATAATTACTTATTAATACTACTTACCTACTAATTATTTGTGCTTAAAGAAGATTAATCTTGTTAACTTGATAATATAATTTGCTAGGAACACATTTAATTATAAATAATAAATTACAACAAATAAATAGGCCTACCACAATTGAATAAGTCACATCTTCAGTTTTTTCTCTGTATAGACTTCCTAGTGAAATAACAATTACCTAGTTGAAAGTACTATAGTACTATTTTAAGTAGCATAAGTAAAAGTTACTTTCAAAGGTGAAATAGTCTTAGCACGTTGTATGTAGCATGATAACTTGTAGGCTGCTTGTGTGGTTTTGTGGTTAGTTGTTCTTGCTTCAAATGCAGAATATCTAGGGTTCAAATCCTGCTTAAGGCAGAAGATTTTTATTTTCTGTTATCGTAATTTCTTGGCTTATGCCCGGGGGTCTATCCGCAATTTGGGGCCGAACCAGGACAAATTGAAAAAAAAGTAAATTTGGTATCATTGGATTTAAAATAACAAAGAATCCTCTAAAAACCCCCTGGGTAGGTGGGTCTAATCTTCCCAAAAAAGTAAAAAAATTGAATTTAAAAAATGGATTTTTTTAAACCCAGTAAACCCTGGGATCTAATCAAAGCTTATTTGGGGCTTTTACGAAAAAAAAAATTTAAATTTTTTAAAATTAATTTTGTGGCCAGCAGAGGAGGTCAGATTTTTATTTTTTTTTTAATATAATTTGGTAAAAAAGTTTTTCTATTGGCACAATAATAATGTTTAAAGATTGTTCATTTTTTAAATAATGAGTAAAAAGGTCACAATTATAAGGCATAAGTCAATACTGCAGAAAAAAAAGGTTATTAGTAAGTATTACAACTGTTTACTTACTTTTAGGTGCCAAAGATTGATGTCCCTTATGACAAGTTTCAAATTCAGGTGCCTAGTGTTTAAATTGAAATCATTCACCGATAAGTTTCTCATGTCTACGCATCGAGACATTTTTTTGGACAGACCGGGATCAAACCCTACTTTAAAACCCTTGCTGAAGATCTTTCTCGTGGTTTTTCCCTTAAATATATTCAACAAAATCTGGGACCAACCCCCCATAATAGGGCCCCCGGTTTTTTTTTTCACCCAAATTCACCCCCTATAAACAGTAGGCATTGATTTTTCCCTAGGGGAAGATTTTTTTCTCAAAACCCTATTTTTTAAATGCCCCTATAGGGCGCTGCCCAAGCCACGGTGTCTAGTACACTCGGGCCCACGTAAAAAAAAGACATGTTTTTTTGCGTTTAAAGGTGTTTTTCTCACCTCCATAACCTAAATGAACTTAAAATCTGTCTTTATCAACTATTTAGCTACACTGATAACCCATGTAAATTTTAGTTGGATGAAATCTGGTGCCCGTTAGGACCCGCACCAAAGCCGGGTGTTACATACTCTCAGGCACCTTATACAGCAAGCAGAGTTGGGGTGATTTCGAGGTGTTACTCGGCCGTCGTGAAACGTGAATTTTAAAAAGACATCCGTGACCAGGTACTGAGAACTCTAAAAAACTGAGCACAATCCTTTGATTTAAACCCACAAAAAATAATAACGAAAATAGGCCTAAAATGTGTAGGGAAATTTTTTTAACACAATGGTTTTGATTTAGAAAAAATATTTTTTGTTTGTTATTTACCTGGCTGTGAAATGCCGTGCCCATGCAAGGTTTATCGAATGTTGCACGTCAAGATACCCCAAAATCCGCTCGTAGATTGAGTAAACCTTGCAATATTTTCACGTATTTCGTACCGGCTATGTTTTCCATAGTACTGTTACAGATCTTGGACTACACTTATGCATTTCAAAACATGTTTAATAATTTTTAAAATACAATCCAGAAATTACAAAATCTTCCCCGACCAGGGGATTGAACCCACGTCCCCCACATTTCGGCTATAAGGGCGCTTTAGCCAACTAGACTATAGGGAAACGCCAAAGTCGTTAGATGAGTGAGCGAGTCATGTGTTGAGTAACCGGGAACATTTCAACACCATTTTTTCATTCAAGTTTGTTAATAATATTCGTTTAAATAATGGGGTTTTTAAGTTTAGTTGGTAAAGGGGCGCGTCAACTGTAAGACCATAATGCGCCACTCTAGCCTATGATAGGCTAAGGAGCCTAAGGTAGGGGGAAGAAAAGTAATTTTACCAGGTACTCAACATATGGCTCACTCACTCGTCTAACAACGACTTTGGCGTTTCCCTAGTGTATTAAGATTGCGAAAATGTAGGAGGGTATAGAGGCGTTCTTCATTTTATGGACATTGCCTATTTCGCCGCTCTTCATTCAAGCGGAATAAGTAGTGTTGTAAAGCTGTCGACCCTTAATTCCTCTTGACCGCCATCACAGACTTCGGTCAGCGTTGTCGATAAGGAGGGTCCACTCCTTTCAACACAATAGAAAAGCAATTTAAATGTGTCGTGTTTGAAGAGAGTTCAATTTGGCAACATCTAGGCACGCTTAACGAAGTGGTAGGTCCAACATTGTGACGAAGGTATAATTGGTACATGAGTCGGCCTCTTTGTAAATTTAGTTTCTTTGAGGGATTAGCAGTGTCGATAAAATGAAGAACTGGCCTTTACATAAGCTTGGCAATTCTTTTAGATCTCATTGCTTTTGATTGTGTAAGGTTTGGCTGTTTCTTTACAAGTTTTTGGTTATATGTGGGTCATTGTTACTATATGTTTCAAAAATCCATTTTTGGCTGAGCGTAGCGAGCGAAGCGAAGATTCCATTTCACTACACTGGAGAAAAAAATCCGGAATGTTCTTTTTTTCTTTTTTTTGTATTTTTGTGTCTGTTAACACGATTCCGGCTAAACCGATACTCCAATTGCGATGAAATTTTCTGCAGGCCTTCGAAATCTCTGAACTTAAAACTGCCACGTTTTTGAGCGCAATCGAAAAATTATTTCTCATGAAAATCGCAATTTTACGATTTTTTTCGATTTTTAAAAAATTTCTTCTACTTACTAGGAAAACGCTAAAGTCCCGCCGCGTTGATGGATGAGCTTTTTAAAGTTTTTAATTTGCGTGGGATATCTTTACTTTTGCAAGTGCTTTGTTTTGCTGCCTACGCATTGTAGGTGATTGTTGTCAAGTTTCTATTGTTTCTTGTCAATTGGTATTATTTACCGTAAAAAACTTTTAAAATAATTTTCTTTGAATTCTGGCTAGCTTTTTCAACTTTTTCATTCAAAAGGTACTACATCACCATAACCTTAATGTCCATGTATAATATGAACGTTGTAGCCCCACCCGTTTGGTCAGAATTGGCCCAAATGGCACGAAAATATCGTACAAAAATCAAAAACTTATATTAAAAGCTTTATTTCTATAGATTCTGGCTAACTTTTTCAACTTTTTCTTTCAGAAAGCAATACATCACCATTACCTTAATGTCCATGTGAAATATGAACGTTGTAGCCCCACCCGTTTGGTCAGAATCGGCCCAAATGTCACGAAAATATCGCACTAAAAATCGAAAAAAATCGTAAAAGTACGATATTCATGAGAAATATTTCTTCGATTGTACCCAAAAACGAAGCAAGTCTAAGTTCAGATATTTCAAAGGTCCCCTCAAATTTTCATCAAGATCGGATATGCCGTTTGCCTGGTAGAGAGCATACAAACAGACGGGGGGAAAAAAAAAACACCCAAGCTAAATTTTTGGGGGGGGGGTCGGTGAAATTGAAGTCTTCAATTCATCCAATAACACCTATACGCTTTATCCGATTTTAATGTTTTTTTTCACAGAACCTTAATTTTATGAATTAAGATATTCTTATAAAATTTGAGCGCAATTTAAAAATTATTGCTCATGAATATCGAAATTTTACGGGTTTTTTCATTTTTTAAACAGTTCTTTGACTTATCATCTACATGCTTTATCCTATTGTAATGATTTTTTCACAGAACCTTAATTTTATGAATTAATATACTCGTGTTAAATTTGAGCGCAATCGAATAATTATTTCTTATGAAAATTGCAATTTTACGATTTTTTTTATGTTTTTTAAATTAGTACGATTAATTAAAATTTTAAAAATATAAGTTAATTTTTTATTTAATTTAATTTAATTTTAAAAAAAATCGACTTAGTAATGATATTTTCACTGAACAACAGAAAATCCGCATAACACATGGCAGCTCAATGCACCAATTACGCTCATCCAACAACGCGCTTGAAAAAGCGTTTGCGAAGCTTCCTAGTTTTAAATTCAATTTTATTGGATGAGCGTAGCGAGCAAAGCGAAGATTCCATTTCACTACACTGGAGAAAAAAATCCGGAATGTTTTTTTTTATTATTATTTTTGTGTGTCTGTTAGCACGATTTTGGCTAAGCCGATACTCCAATTGCGATGAAATTTTGTGGAGGCCTTCGAAATCTCTAAACTTAGAACTGCCACGTTTTTTAGCGCAATCGAAAAATTATTTCTCATGAAAATCGCAATTTTACGATTTTTTCTATTTTTAAAACATTTCTTCGACTTATAACACCTACTGCTTTATCCATTGTATGATTTTTTTACAGATCCTTTATTTTATGAATTAATAATATATTCGTGTGAAATTTGAGCGCAATCAAAAAAATATTTCTCATGATAATCGTAATTCTACGATTTTTTTCGATTTTTAAAATTTTCTTCGACTTATAACACCTATATATGCTTTATTCGATTGTAATAATTTCTTCACAGAACCTTAATTTTATGAACTTATATATTTGTGTGAAATTTGAGTGTAATCGAACAATTATTTCTCATGAAAATCGCAATTTTATGCTTTTTTCGTATTAAAATTACGCTCATCCAACAACGCGCCTGAAAAAGCGTTTGCGAAGCTTCCTAGTTACATTTTCATTTAGGGGACGATTAGACCAAACCACTCTATGGGGATTTTAGGGGATTCTTGATGGGTTATTTAGTTTTTTTTTCCTGAATCCAATGATAGGGCCTACCAAATTTGCTTCTGTTGCAATTTGTCCAAGGTCAACTTGGCAGAGGCGTGGTGAACATACAAATTCGGAGCCCATGCACCGATGCCAAAATACTTCTCTACTTTATATGACTACTATTTTATTTATTTATTCCGGTATTTTATTGGATGAGCGTAGCGAGCGAAGCGAAGATCCATTTAACTACACTGGAGAAAAAAATCCGGAATGTTTTTTTTTCTTTCTTTCTTTTTATATTTTTATCTGTCTGTTAACACGATTCCGGCTAAACCGATAATCCAATTGCAATGAAATTTTCTGGAGACCTTCGAAATCTCTGAACTTAGAACTGCCACGTTTTTGAGCGCAATCGAAAAATTATTTCTTATGAAAATCGCAATTTTACGATTTTTTTTCGATTTTTTAAATTTCCTTGACTTCCAACACCTACATGCTTTATCCGAGTGTAAATATTTTTTTTACAGAACCTTAATTTTATGAATTAATTTATTCGTGTGAAATTAGAGCGCAATCAAAAAAATTATTTCTCATGATAATGGCAATTTTACGTTTGTTTTTTTTAATTTAAATTTCTTCGACTTATAACATCTACATGCTTTATCCGATTGTAATAATTTTTTCACAGAACCTTAATTTTATGAATTACTATATTCGCGTGAAATTTTAGCTTTGGCCTAATCGAATAATTATTTCTTATGAAAAAATCGCAATTTTAAGCTTTTTTTCGTTTTTAAACAATTACGCTCATCCAACAACGCGCCTGAAAAAGCGTTTGCGAAGCGATGCCTAGCTTTGGATAAACGAAGCGAAGATTCCATTTTACTACACTGAAGAAAAAAATCCGGAATGTTTTTTTTCTTTTTTTGTATTTTTGTCTGTCTGTTAACACGATTCCGGCTAAACTGATACTCCAATTGCGATGAAATTTTCTGGAGGCCTTCGAAATCTCTGAACTTAGAACTGCCACGTTTTTTAGTGCAATCGAGAAATTATTTCTTATTAAAATCGCAATTTTACGATTTTGTTCGATTTTTTTTTAAAATTCTTCGACTTATAACACCTACATGCTTTATCCGATTGTAATGATTTTTTCAGAGAACCTTTATTTAATGAATTTATGTATTCGTGTGAATTTTGAGAGTAATCGAAAAATTATTTCTCATGAAAATGGCAATTTTACGATTTTTTCGAATTTTAAATTTCTTCGACTTATAACAAGTATACATGCTTTGTACAATTGTTATGATTTTTCACAGAACCATAATTTTATGAATTTATATATTCGTGTGAAATTTGAGCGTAATCGTAAAATTATTTCTCATGAAAATCGCAATTTTACGCATTTTATTTTTTATTAAATTACGCTCATCCAACAACGCGCCTGAAAAAGCGTTTGCGAAGCTTCCTCGTTTATTCATATTTATTATTTGGATGAGCGTAGCGAGCGAAGCGAAGATTCCATTCTACTACACTGGAGAAAATAATTCGGAATGTTTTTTTTTTCTGTTTGTATTATTGTGTCTGTTAAAACACGATTCCGGCTAAACCGATACTCCAATTGCGATGAAATTTTCTGGAGAAATCTCTGAACTTAGAACTGCCACGTTTTTGAGCGCAATCGAAAAATTATTTGTCATTAAAATCGCAATTTTACGATTTAAAAAAAAATAACATTTCTTCGACTTCTAAACACCTACATGATTTATCCGACTGTAATGATTTTCCACGGAATCTTAATTTTACGAATTGATATATTTCTGTGAAATTTGAGCGCAATCGAAAACATTATTTCTCATGAAAATCGCAATTTTACGGGGTTTTTCGATTAAAAAAAAAAAATCTTTGACTTATAACACCTACATGCTTTATCCGATTGTAATGATTTTTTCACAGAACCTTACTTTTATGAATATATGTATTCGTGTGAAATTTGAGCGCAATCAAAAATATATTTCTCATGAAAATCGCAATTTTACGATTTTTTTCGATTTTTAAAACATTTCTTCGACTTATAACACTCTACATGCTTTATCCGATTGTAATAATTTTTCACAGAAGCTTTATTTTATGAATTAATATATTTGTGTGAAATTTGAGCGCAATTGAAAATATATTTCTTATGAAAATCGCAATTTTTCGCTTTTTCCGTTTTAAAAAATTACGCTCATCCAACAACGCGCCTGAAAAGGCGTTTGCGAAGCTTCCTAGTTTTAATTGTTAATTTAACTCACTCAGTAATAATGGACTGTCGTAAAAGCTTGTCATGAATCATGATTTACTTTTAAAGTACAAACAAAATGAATGATAGATATTTATCCACTAGTTCTCAACTAATGACAGGACGCAATTCAACAATAATTTTGCTAAATGAACCGACACGTTAGTTATCCTAGCTTGATTTAATTAGTTGATGTTTAAAATTTTACAAGTTTGAAAAAAGTTAAGTTATCGTCGTTATGAAACAGGATTATCAACGTCGTAAATGCAATACTAAATGGAATTAAAAATTGTAACAAGAACCCAACTAGCACAAACTTCGGGCAATCGACTGGCAAACTGCTGTTGAGCCATAACTTCCGCTTATGGGCCGCTTGTGGAAAGGCTGTGGCTTTGGCACAACGACCAGAAGGTTGCCATAAGCGGTAAACCGCCTATGGACCACAACCAGCCAGCTGCCTATGGTCCACTGCCGGCTAGCCGATTATGCCCAGTTCACATAAAGTCGTAGTCGTAGTCGTAGTCGTAGTCCTAGTCACAAGCAATGGTAAAGTATAGGAACTCGTCGTATGGTTTAGTCTTAGTCACAGTCGTAAGAAAGATGAAAATTTTCATCTTTCTTACGACTAGACAACAAATTCTTACGACGAGCGAATCAGAGCTTGAAACGTCACTTACAACAGACCAATGAGATGATACCTACTCGAGTCAGTAGCGCTACTATGTTGAGAGTCAATTGAGAGACTATTTCCGGTTCCCGTTTCTATCAAGGTTTTATGTGGATGACGTCACATCCAAATGCCAAAGAGCTTCGACAAAAATGGCGCATCTTTACGCCAAGTTCTTTGTTAAAACCATTGCTTACGACTACTACGACTAGGACTACGACTACGACTCTCTGTGAACTGGGCATTATGGACCACAGCCGGCCAGCCGCCTATGGACCACTGCCGGCTAGCCGCCTGTGGTCCATAAGCGGATGCCTGTAGCAAATCCAGCTGCTTTGAGGGGAAATAAGATTCTTTTGAAAGCAAATTCCCAGTCCCAAGCGGAGAACACTAACGCTATCTAGTAGCAAACAAACAGAGGAGGCGTGCTATTTAATCATTGCAAAATGCATATAAAAAATTATTATTGCTTATCTATTAATTCGTTTCGTATATTATTAACACACCAACTAGAAACAAGGTACATGGTCATTTTATTAGGAACATTGTAATATTGCATTGCATTGCAAATTGTAATATATCGCCAACAACCGTACTCGAACTCGATGCTGCGTGGCGTCTTGCTGGTCTGGATCTGAAATGTGCAGGTACCATCACTCGGCTACGGTGACACAGAAGACATGGAGTGCTAATCCAACTCATGTAGAGGAAGCGCGCATACATCTGCTTGACGAATGTCACCATGTTTATTATATTCATTATTTATTTATTTACGAATTGAGATTTACTTTCGACTAACGAAATTGTTAAAAATCGTTGCTAATACCAATAATGTATACAAAACGCTACTTGTAAAATATATTATGTTTGATTTATTTTATTGAATGACCTTTCAACTAGAACTTCGTTTTGCTTTTTACTTAGTTAAGAAAGATGGAGTAATACAACGGAGACAATACAATTTATCTCATACATGTTATTTGTAATAATTGTTGTGCATGCTGTTATAAAAGTCGCGATAAAATAGTCTTATTATAATTTGAAGTATTGACCATAATATTAGGGCTATCCCCGGCTATGTTTATCTTTCCAAAAAATTGTTTAGCATTAAAAATGTCAGAAAGTTACATTTAAGGATTATTATTTGCATACTTTACATTACGCAAAATAAAACAGTGATTCTTCTTCGGGTATAATTACAGTTGAAAACATGAGAACATAATTTATTATATTATATATTTTTTCAGGGTATTTAATATTTACGTACGTACTACGTTCGTGGTTTAATATATCGTGTTCATTACGATGGCGTATAAGATATACATTATAATATGCCCAGCAAAAAAATAGTATCAGTCCTGTAGTGAAGGAGAATATACTAAATAGTGTCAATTCATTTATAGCAATGTGTATCTCGCATTCATTTATTAATGCTCAATTTATACAAACAAATAAACTTATCAAAGTCGTTTAAATTGCGTGTGATTTTTTTACGCAAAATACATTGTATAATATTTTAATATATTAGTGGAAAAAACTCTTTATTTTAACTAGGACAAAGTTTCAGGGAAAAACAGCTATTTCCCTCATTAGGTAAATAAAAACAAAAAGCATAACAATATTAATAACACATTAACACAATATTAACTATAACAAATGATCAAATAAAGTGAACTAATCCAGCTGTTTACAAAATAATTCCTATTTATTTATTTTTTGCCTCGCACTGAAGCAGCAGCTTGTTTTGTGCTTATGGATCGCTTATGGTCCACTCGCACTCGGCCAGCAGCTGGTTTGTGCTTGTGGCCCGCTTATGGGCCACTCGCACTTAGCCAGTTGCTTGTTTTGTGCTTACGGCCCGCTTATGGGCCATTCGCGCTCAGCCAGTTGCTGGTTTTCTGCCTATGGCCCACAACAACAACAACAACAACAACAACAACAACAACAAGCGGCCAACATTTTGTGCTTGTTAGGAAGAACATTCTCTGGGCCCTATTTGAAAATTGAAGTATTTCCAGTACAATTTCTAGACTACGAAGCTTCGCAAACGCTTTTTCAGGCGCGTTGTTGGATGAGCGTAATTGATGCATTGAGCTCTCATGTGGTATGCAGATTTTCTGTTGTTCTGTGAAATAATCATTACAATCAAGTAAAGCATGCAGGTAGGTGATATATGTCGAAGATTTTTTTATCGAAAAAAACGTAAAATTGCGATTTTCACGAGAAATATTTTTTCGATTGCGCTTCAATTTCACATAAATATATTAATTCATAAAATTAATGTTCTGTGAAAAAATAATTACAATCCAATAAAGCATGTAGGTGTTAAAAGTCGAAGAAATGTTTTAAGAATTTTTTTCAATCGAAAAAAAATCGTAAAATTCCGATTTTCATGAGAAACTATTTTTAGATTGCGCTAAAAAAACGTGGCAGTTAGTTGGTAGTAAGTTCAAGAGATTTCGAAGGTCCCCAGAAAATTTCACCGCAATTGGAGTAACGGTTTAGCCGGAATCGTGTTAACAAATACACAAAAATACAAACAGAAAAAAACAATAAAAACAAAAACAATCGTAAAATAGCAATTTTCATGAGAAATAATTTTACGATTGCTTTCAAGAAGGTGGCAGTTCTAAGTTCAGAGATTCCGAAGGCCTCCAGAAAATTTCATCACAATTGGACTATCGGTTTAGCCGGAATCGTGTTAACAAACACACAAAAATAAAAAATAAATCTTTACGGATTTTTTTCTCCAGTGTAGTGAAATGGAATCTTCGCTAAGCTCGCTACGCTCATCCAATAATAGAGCTTCGATTTCAATGAGATAGAGACAGCAAGTTTTTCCGTACAATAATATAATATTTTTTCTCTTCAAATATCTATTTGTATTTATTTATTTATTATTTATTTTTTATTTAACGTAAAGTATTCAGTAAAGAATTTAAATGGTTCGAGTAAGGGTTTGTTAACAAAGTGTTTCTCCAAAACGCACAGATTTCTACCAAATACCTTGACCCGAATCCCCTTGTTTTCATATAGGGCTATTATGCATTTTTGTATTTTTCCTAAATCCCAAATAATGGCTCTGCCGAAACGGAGAACACGAAAATAATAACAAATTTGATTACAGAAGGGTATTTGAAATATGAATGCAAAAGTTTGTTCACAAAGTTTTCTCCAAAACGCACAGATGTCTATCAAACGGCCTACATATACAGTTCTTTTTTCAAAGGGGCAGGCCCCGCCACGTAGGTTCCGGTACTATCTTCTTCGTTTATTGCTTTCACAATGTGTATTATTTAATCCTGGCTATGCCATCCACTACGAGGAAGGTGAAAACTTTAAAACATAGAAAACATAATACTGTCAACCATTATACATTTTAAATTTTATTACATAAAAATGGGGCTAACAACATCTAATAGTTAAGATTAATTCCTGGTAAAACGTATCAAATCCATTCTAGGATCACCAAAATTAAAGAAATTCTCTGCGGGACTAAACTGGGAAAGTCGAAAAAGAATGACAAACTGTTTACTTTCCGAGTTCAACGAAGAAAACAATATTTTCAGCCACATTTAAAATGCAATTACATAAAAATAGTACTATCAACATCTAATAAATCAGATTAATTGCTGGTAAAACGCACCAAATCAATCTAGGATCACCAAAATTAAAATATTCCTTGCGGGGCTAAACCCCCCGACCCCCTTGTTGCCCACTAAAGTAGGGGGGTGGGTAGGTATAGTTAAATATTGTACGCACCGATCACTTATAAGTACCGTAGTTTGCCATGCCACTGTCTCGCAATGACACACATAATAAATTTTAAGGTTATTCCGAATTAGCCTTGTTGATTCTGGCACTGCTTGCGTGTGGATTCGAGTCCAACTTGATTGATCGGTGTTTCTTCCTTAAATATGCTGGTCTTTAGTTGGTCATTGTTCGCTCGTCGATGGTGTTGCCCCTACATGGTTGGCTTGGTCTGCTTTAAATTTAAGTCCCCCACTGAAAACATGTTATGGACTGAGTGTATATGAATTTATTGTTAATTATAAAATTAGTAAGTAAAGGAGTAAAGAAATAATATTTAGTGTTTAACTTGGGTTTTATAGTAGGCGACTATTGACGCTTTTTAGAGGATGGAACGTATTATAGCTTTATAACTTTGTTATTTTGTGTCGTTCAGTGGCGAATCCAGGGGGGGGGTCGGTAGGGGCAATCGCCTCCCCCCCTTGATTCTTAAAAAAGTAACATTTTATTTGATAATGATTATAATAACCCTGCAATGTGATAACATACCAAACTGTATGGTAAGTCGAATAAAGCTTATTAATTATACCGTCCTCAAGCCATTTAAACACAATTTTGACAAAGCTTCCTTTAAAAGAAAATCCCTGCGGGCTGAGCTGGGCCCCAGAACCCCCGGCGTTGTGTTGCGCCAACTCGATAACCACCCCCTTACAGAGGTCCTGGATCCGCTGAGCTGGGCCCAAGACCCCCCGGCGTTGTGTTACGCCAACTCGATAACTACCCCCTTACAGAGGTCCTGATCCGCTAAGCTGGGCCCCAGACCCCCGGGGTTGTGTTGCGCCAACTCGATAACCACCCCCTTACAGAGGTCCTTGGGTCGCTGAGCTGGGCCCCAGACCCCCCGGCGTTGTGTTGCGCCAACTCTATAACCACCCCCTTACAGAGGTCCTGGATCCGCTGAGCTGGGCCCCAGACCCCCCGGCGTTGTGTTGCGCCAACTCGATAACCACCCCTTTTAAGGGTCCTGGATCCGCTGCGCTGGGCCCCAGACCCCCCGGGGTTGTGTTGCGCCAACTCTATAACCACCCCCTTACAGAGGTCCTGGATCCGCTGAGCTGGGCCCCAGAACCCCCGGCGTTGTGTTGCGCCAACTTGATAACCACCCCCTTACAGAGGTCCTGGATCCGCTGAGCTGGGCCCCAGACCCCCCGGCGTTGTGGGTTTTGCCAACACGATAACCACCCCCTTACAGAGGTCCTGGATCCGCTGAGCTGGGCCCCAGACCCCCCGGCGTTGTGTTGCGCCAACTCGATAACCAACCCCTTACAGAGGTCCTGGATCCGCGCCTGATGCCACTTATAAAATTGATCAAGCGGAATTTCATTTTGTAATTTTTGTTGTTAATAGTCCACAAGTTAAGTTGCAATAAAAAACAATTAACGGTTTTGTAAATGGCCCATATGGTTTATTATGCGCACATATTCATCACTTTTCCTTTACTGTCTGCGATCTTCCAACGAAAAAACTGAACAAAATTGGCATGATTTTGTTTGGACGAAATTGGCCCTTAACAAGGGGTCGCCGCTGAGCTGAAG
>JAMZAV010011744.1:0-21271 GCA_024449915.1 Sweltsa coloradensis | reverse complement strand
GACGCTGAGCGCCCCCGACGGTGCCGGCGCCGGGGCGGTGGAGCGCTTACTTTGGGCGCCGCGTCGTCCGCCTTTTTGTTTTCCGTTTTTTGGCGGGCCAAAAGGCAAGAATTTCCCGAGTCGCAATACATCGAAAAGTGTTTTAGAAGTCGGGCGGCCGACAGTGCGAGTGTATTTTACTAAAACTCGGAAAAAATCCCGGTCGCGTACGTCGCGATCGGTCGGCCCCGGTGGGGGGAAACGCCCGTTTCGGCCCCCCAAAGTCGGGCCGCCCCAAAAGTGCGTTAGCAGACTATGGTATTGGTAGATAGAATAGATAATATAACCCTTGCAGTCGTTAACCTTGTTTGAACATTAAACCCAAGTGGAAAGGTTAGCAGGTTAGTGTTGTGTTGGGTGCCATGTCGGAATAGTACACAGTGGGTGCCTCGTTGCTGGGTGGAGGTTAGCAGGTTAGTGTTGTGTTGGGTGCCATGTCGGAATAGTACACAGTGGGTGCCTCGTTGCTGGGTGCTGGAGGCGCCATCTGGATTATAATCACCAGGTACGTAGCAACACAGCCAAATATCTGAAAACAGAAGAGTCAATGTTTACAGTTTTTATCATATTCTACATTTTGATTCTAAAATGAGTGTTGATTTTTTAATGATTTTATTTGGTGAAAGCAGTGATATTTTCAACGTGTTAATACGTAACAAAACACCGCGTTCTATGATAATTAATTTGAAAAGCTTATGTTTGCAAGGTTAAACACAGTGAGTTCCATAAAATATTGTAACATTTCCTTAAAAAAGTGATGTTTGTCTTAAATAACCAATAATCATCTAGGCAGTAAAATATATTATACACTATTATTTCTTGTTGATAAATCGTAAACAACAGTTAATTTATAGTGATAACGTAACACATTATTCACATTAAGATCAACTTTAAATATCTAGGTCAAACAAATAATAATGTCCACTACCGATGTGATGAGTGTGGCGTCTATTGGGAAGAGTCCACAAGCCGAGAACTGAACCTTGTGGTGAAGGATCTGAAGAGACAACGCCTGCATCTGGAAGGGAAGAAGGAGATGTGATATATTTATGATGTTACATAAGAACCAACGTATTAACAGTACATAATATAACACCCACCTGGTCTCTAAAGCGAACAGTCTTAGCGTTGCTCTGTAACCTTGACACGGTGCGAGCCAGCTCTTCTGCCTGGAATACAATACATTTGTTAACTTCCTACTATACATATTTCCATTTGTACAAATTATTTCAATACAGACGGTTGATGAATTCGTAAACAAAAAATAGTGGAAACAAATTTATAAAAATAAAATAATAATAAAAAATTTTCCTGAAGAGACCTTTAAGTGTTGTCTCTCCTAGACTCTTACCTGTACTAACCTAACTTTAAAAGTGGAAGGATAATCTTATTTTCTCAACTCTGCGTATTAACCTGCTGCGAGATCTAATTGTATCCTTTCATTCACTTTACAAACGTTACGTTGATTATCTATATGTATTTAGATCAATATTATATATTTGCATCATTGAAGTACTTCCTGTTCATTTACAATCGCAACAATGCGTTGTTGTACAAGTAAATTCTAAACACTTCCTTCTGATTTCAAGAGTTAAAAATATTGCCGCACGTTATTGGCTAATTAGTCAGAGTACAGATTCAAATAATGTGGTGAAAGATATTCTGGCTACCACATATAGTAGGTAGCGATTGTTCAATGACGGCCAGTTCAGTGTACAATTGAAGGGCTGAGAGCCTTAGTGGTCTTCACCACAAACTATTGGTTTTGTGCCATTGTTGGTACCATTGTGTTTTATCCATTTTTGTGGGATAGACCACTAATGTTCTGAGCCCTTCAATTGTCAGGGAAACTACAGAGATACACAAAACAACACTGACACTGTGCAATAAATATTGTTGAACAACTTACACTATAGCAACAGCTTAAAGGGAAATGTTGACAACACATCAACTTTTTAACTTGCTGTTAAAAGGTTTCGTTTTGAACAACTGTTTTAGTGATTTCACTTTACATTTTTGCCTTGTTTGTTTTAATACTTCCTAGTATAAAAATTCATCAACCTCTTGTTTATAATATTCAACCTTAATCGTCTTCATGTCCTGCTACTACCTACTGTCTTCCCTCAATCCACTGTTTGAATCCCGCCAAGACTAATGTCAGTCCAAACTTTTCTCTATTTGTATTCCATTTTACGGTTTTCCATAGCAAAATTCTTCTATCTCTGCCCATAATCTAATGTAATCAGTATTCTGTACTACAATTCAGAAATTAAAAAAGTCCGCCCCAACCGGGAATCGAACCACGGATCTCCCGCATTCCAGACAGGCGTCTTAACCACTAGACCATCAGGACGGTCACATTTTAAGCTCTGAATAGGGAATATTGCACTTAATATTTTATATTTTATTTTAATTCTTATTCATGTCTTAATAGTCACTGCACTTTTTTTTTATTTAAAAAAAATGATTTTGTGTAATTTAAACAAGAAGTAAATTGGACCCCCAGTTTGCGCGCCAAAAACGAGCGTGCGCCATCTTTGGACGGTACTACGTCATAACTGTGTTGAGTCAAGGCCAATTGGAAACTAAATGTACGTATATTTGTACATATTTACATACAGACGGCGGTGCTCGCCCATCCGCTCAACACAAACAACTCCACAGGGATGTACATTTTCACCGTCTTTGTTTTTCTTTTTTCGTATGTGACAGGAGATTTCGCGAGATCATTGTGATAAAGAATAACGAGCATTTTGTCTTGATTTTTTGCATAGCCTAGGACTATCATGGTATTCTTTATCTACAATAGGCTTTAATTAGTCATCAAAGTAAGGTTTTTGTGCGGGATGTGTGTCAGAACATGAACGTGCAGGCCTAGGGTTGGCAAGTTAAGCCTAGGGCTTGTCAAGTGAGTAATTTTAGTATTCACATACCAATGCCTATATCCTACAGGAACGATTGGCCTATACTGTTGTATTATAAATAATTTTCTACGTCTAGGCCTAGACCCAGGACTGTTTCAGTTTTGTTTTTTGATTGCAATGTCAACTTTTCTCGTTTTCTGGCTAGGCGTTAAATGTAAAATGTCCGCCATCTGTTTACATTACTGTAGGCTACGCTAGGCGCTGCTTTGTTTAAAACACCGCCGTCTTGATGTGTATCTGATCCTACTATAATACTATTCCAACATCTTTGGTCTGGATGTATGTTTATCCAGACGGCGTTGGATCAACACAGTTCTGACGTCACAGTCGTTTTTGCCGCTTTAAAAAACTGCTGCTTTTAAAACGGCTATAAATCACTGGATTATTATTTCACGGAAAAACAAAGTACATATTTGTAATCGGGACGAAATACTTCTTCTAAAAAATCTATTCGTACAGTATTTGGCGGAAGTGGAATATTCCCTATTGTAGTTGCATTATACATCTGAATGGATGGAAAAAAGTATGTATCATAGAACTGTATCTGGTCCCTCACAGATTGTCTCTACACAGATTATTATTGCAATAATTAAATATAAAATTAATTTAAACTTATATGTCGCCAAATGGAAGAGCAATAAGAGGCTATACTTACAACTTGCTGGTTAAGGTGCAAATTTTTTAGCAAATTTCAGAAGTTGCAGACTGATAGTTGCTTGGGCCAATTTCTACACTCGCAATGTGAGCTAAGAACCAACCTAAGGAATATCATTATTTAAAAGAAATGATTGACAGAAATGTTTTATTTTTTTAAAATCAATTCATATAAATTAATAATTACTCATAATAATTTAATCATATTATTAGTTGAATTAAATTTGGTGGAACTAAAGTCTTAACGAAAATTATATATTACTTATATTATACAATCCTGACGATGTCCTAGATTTAATGTTGAAAATAAGTTTTTTATTTGTATCTTAATTTAAAATCTAGAATGTATAGAAAGACAAGTTAATTATGACCCTGGTAACGTTTCATCTGCACTTACCTGTGACATGGTCCACGACGCAGAGAATACCATGAACAGCAGGCGAGCCAGAGCCAAACTCAAGAACAAAATATTAGATGCGATACCACCAAGTACAACTGATTCTCCAACTTCCCTTTTATCCAATGAATAGCAGAAGAACAAAATAGTTATCATCTGAAGAGTGTTGAACGAGGTCACCAGGAAGTTTTGAGATCCGAAGATGGAGTTGACAATCATGCTGATGTCATACAGAGAACCGTGAAGTTTTGCGGCGTCGAAGAAACCTCCATCACAATTTGATGCAACAACAACCTGATTATCCACAGATATTGTTTCCGTTTCAGGGTAATTTAATGACACCAAGTTAAAATTAGATTGACGACTTATTCCCTTTTTGTAACCAACTGCTCCATTTTCATAATTAAAATCATTTTCGCCGAGGTCATTCTCATTATCATATTTGCTGTAGATTGACAATTTTTTACACAAAAACTTTATAGAGTTGGCCAGTCATCAGTATCAAGTAAAATAAAGTTAAGTCAGTAATTATATTTGACAAAGTGACTATGTAGAGAAAAACATACACTGGCACCTTGTCCACGCCCCCCTGGAAGGCGATTAAAACTAGTATAAACCCAACTAAGAGCGTAAGACTTAGTATAACCATCTAAATTATTATTGATAATCTGAACAGCTTGTACACTGACGTTTGAACATCAAAAACGGCACAGAGATGTGAAATTTTGGATAAAACATGAAGCAGTTTGTCTCGATTTATCTGGCACATGATGCGTTCGAGAAATGATATTGTGAAATGACATATCCACGACAATATATGTGCGATATTCATAATATGTGACAGGTAACCGTTAGGGATGTTCATTATCGGCTCAATGAATGTTATTACCAGGAAAACTAGAGAGATACACACGACAACACTGTAGATCGTGGCACTTCTTGAGCAACGGTAGACAGTAGAGTGTCCCATGTTATCTACACCATAAGGCGCCAGGCCCAACAGCCGAGAGAAGAGTATCAAAGGCTTGATTGCAGTGTTGAAATCCATTTTTTCAGTTAAAAGGTTTGAGTTCTCTCACGGTCTCTCTATCCTGGACTTATCCAACTGAAGGAGAATAAACTCAACTAATGCGTCCAATAGTGTACTTCAATTCTCAAATCGTGTAAGGCCACGTAGCTTATCTTCATCAAACTAATTTTCTGTTTTATCGAAGTGGTTTCTGTTTATTCGAGTAATCCACAACATGTCGAACTTGTGAACCATCTGGATACTAAATGTCGACGACTGACACTGACAGCTGTTCATAACATGGACGGCACTTGACAGGATAATTATTCAGAGTGCTATAATGAGTAAAAATATTATGACACGTAACCTTATTTAGACGATGTAGCTAGGTACAGAGGTAGGAGAGGTAACCAACATAAACATACCGTAAAATTAATTCATGTAATGGGTCATTTTCTAATGTTTATTATACGGTTGTGAATATGATATGATATAAAAATAATGTTTTTAATATGAATACATACGAGTTTTACAAGTGAAAGTATAAAATTTTAATTCCTTTTCGTTCTAGCTTGAACACCTGCGTTCTGAATTGAACATTTCTTAGTGTGGCTGTTTTAGTTAAAGTTAATGTGAACAAGATTTAGTCAATTTTCCACTATGCTCATTCCTAACCAATAAATTTTAATTCTAATTTAAAATTCATATTTTTACAATTTATGTCCATTATTTTTTCATTTTTCCCCTTTTTAATTTACTTAACTTCTATCGTATTCAGTTAAAAACTACAAAGGAGGACAACTTAATAAATTTTATTAGAAAAACTCCAGTCATTGTTAAACATGTGAGCGAGTACTCGGGTATATTTGCATTCTATTTTTTAGTTTAGCAAATAATTTGCGAACCGTGATGAGCAGCCATTTAACCGCGTTAGGAAGTTGCATAAATATGAGACGTTAAGCAATATCCAATCAATCAATCACCACTGCAGCTCTTAGTCACCAAGTTGAGACTAGTCTACCTGCCACTGCTGCGTCCCCTATATCGTTGTGCACGTGGACGTGGGTGACACCAAAACATATCACATTGCCAACACCAAAGTATTAAAGCTATCAACAATCCAAAATATGGTTAAGAAAGAACCCTTCATGCTCCCGATTTCGACTAGAGATGTTCTGCATTCAGATTTTATGCTCCTCAAATCAAATAGTAATGATTAAATCCCTGCAAAACATTATTTGCACACATATTTTGCAGTAATTTTTTTTTTGTAAGTTGGCAGGGCTAGATATAATTCGGAAATTTTTCTCAATTGTCAACATTAAAAGTGGTAACATTGGTGAGAAAAGGTACGATTTTCCAAAGCGAACATTTAGTTTTCAAAAATGAAGTAGAAATTGTTTTTGTTTTTTTTTTTTTTGAGGGGGGGGGGGGGGGGGGTTTAGGTTATTGCAAATTTTGCTGTTCATGTTAACAGCACTCTATCTATTGGTCCCTGTGGTTGGTGTGAAATTTTGTCAAAATTAGACGAGTAGTTTCGGCCCTGCGCGTCGAACACATATACACACATAAACACATAAACACAACGAAGTGCTGAATACTTGCCATAGAGACTCCGTTCGCTCCGCTCACTCGTTTAAAAACACCAAAGTCGTTGATGGACGAGTGAGCGGGTACCCGGGTATATTCGCATTTTTTATTTATTTTATCAAATAATTTGCAAACCGTCAAGAGTAAAACAAAAAGTTCAAAACAAGTGGTCACACGATACTCTGTGGTCTGCATTAAATAAATTTCTGTAAAGGGGTAAAATGGAGCCTAATTATTCGACTATTTGTTATTATTGAAACATTTTACAAACATAAAACAAATTTTAAATATGGTACTAAAGTACATATTAATTTCGCGCTCGGAATATAATATTTGAATGCACATTTTGTTTTTAAGTTTTATCAACCCCTCTTTCGACACCTCTTTCGCCTATAAGCAATCAACTTTGGGCATTTTATTAAGAATATTCTTCAAAGTGTTAAAGATAAAATCACGGCTCTACCACAAAACACATGACTGGTTCGCTAATAAAAAAACATAAAATCATAATGAGTAAATGTGAATAATGTAAAATGGTGCATATTCTGGTCTGATAAATATTTATGTTCACGTTTATTAATTTTTAAGCTTTTATCTATCTACAATATGTCATGATTAGAGGTACGTGAAAATAGCAGTTTCAAGTGTCATTTTATTGCGTTTTGTAGCATCTATTTTTTTTTGCCACCTTCAAAACTTGTGTATGAAGATTTGTCATATTATTATTTTGAAATTACGTCATCAAGGTTGAATCAATATCAATGAATAAAAATTTGTATAAACAAACTATCCCTACTTTGGAAAAGAAAATAAAATGGGACTGGAAAACCTTAGTTTTTCGTGAAAAAATAGCGCTTTGTAGCATCTATTCACAAAACGCTATTTTCACGTACCTCTAGTCATGATACATGATACACCAATATCCACCACTAATTCGTAATACAAATTTTCTATAGATCAATCTCTTCGTATTGAGGAAATTGTAACTCGAAATTTTGGGGATTTGCCATTAAGACCCCTGGCCGGCATGAGTATTTTTGTGGATTTTGCTTATGTTATAGAGGGCATTTTTACTAAGAGATTGATGTATAGAAACCTTCTGTTACAAATATTGGTGCGTTAAGCAAAAATTGGCTACTTAATTAGGCTACTAGATAATTATTCTCTGGGAGTACGCTTGCCGAGGTATAAGCTGTAGGTCTCGCGGTTGAGCCCACAGAAGTGCGTACTATGTGATGCATACAACGCACAAACTTCGCCTATCTGTGCGAGTAGTGGCAGTCGTCGGCTCACGATGTATTCTCGCAACACACTTGCACAAAGAACGGTGATCGATGCGTCGGGCCGGCTTCCAACTTTTAAAAATAACATAGACTTGGCTTTTAACTTATCGTTAATTACCAATAATTCAAAGGAACGTTGATTTTATTTTTTCACTGAAATTTATTTGTGAATATTGAAAATAATGTCATTTTGTTTTTGGGGGGCTCAAAATGTTATTATTTTACGTAAAACACACAATTCGCGTTGTTGTTAAAATTCGTTTTATTTAGCGATTTGTTTTCAATTCCTATTCAGGCGTGGAACGAAAATAAAATCCTTGGCGCGGTTTGCGAAAATAGATTTGATTGAGCCTGAAGTGAAACACCCAACAGCACATTTCGTTTAGTCGAACGGTGTGTGGAACAACATATTCTTCTTCTTGTGCGCTTGTTAATCTTGTCACGATGAAGACAGAGGTGTTCTCAGTGGTGTTGATGTTGTGGCTTCGTGGACTCGGTAAGTAGCTCAAGACTCACTTATACTTTATTCACTCTTCATGAATGTTTACTTGTTAATGTCTCTTCTCTAGTCTAGTGCAACTCATTGCCTGAGTCTCGCAGACGGCTGACCATATAAGAAGAGCAGCAATTGCTCCTGGTCCCCAAGGGGTCCCCAGACATGGGCAGTATTAAAAATAATTATTTTTAAATACGTATTTGAAAAACATTTGTATTTTATATTTCAAATACCTCATGTCAATGTGTCTGGTATTATATTTCAAAGACCCTCAATTGCAGAATCATTTTGTGTTTTAAAATAGATTTTTCTGGAGTATTTTGCCCGTTTGATAGGAACCCCCACCCCCAGGGACACATGCCAAACTATACTGCTAGTGTGAAGATCCAAAGTTCCAAATCTTATGCGTGGATATGTCATATGTCTAGTTTTTAACATCCAAAGAAGTCAATGACCGAACAGTTTTGAACCAAGAGATTAGTGCTGGGATCGAGTTCTTTCGTTTAAATAATCATCGACAAATCTTCCAAGCAACCCTTACTTCTAGGGATCTTTGCATGGTTTGTTGTGTGTTTATACGTTTTATTTTGGGATACAACATCTCCGATCTGTATGATATTTTCAGGTAACTTTCTAAATCTCTAAAATTGTTAGACCGGCCTCAGAACAATGAAATAAAATATTCATCGTGATAATCGGTATTTTACTTCTCGCTTTTTCTGTATTTCTTTGCTGTCTTAGACCACACAAACAGCTGTTACGTTTTTGTTTACATTTCAAGAAAACTTTTAATTAATTAACAGTTACAACAATTCACGTTTATTTATTTATTGTGTGGAAAACGAAAATGTTACGAAAATTCATTTCTACGCTTGTTACTTTTGAATTTTAGATTAGTAAAGCCTAAATAGAATTTGGTGCTTGACGTTCAGAAATTATTCTATACTAGGCCACTTCGCGAACGCTTCTTTAAATCTCATTGATGGATGAGCTTTTTCGTAAGTTTTTAGTTTGCGTGGGATCTCTTTACTTTTGCAAGTACTTTTTGAACGCATTGTAGGTGATTGTTGTTAAGTTTCCATTGTTACTTGTTACTTGCTATTATATATATCAAAAAACTTATATTAAAACCTTTATTTCTATGGATTCTGGCTAACGTTTTCAACTTTTTCATTCAAAAGGTAGGCCTACTACATCACAATAACTTTAATGTCCATGTAAAATATAACGTTGTAGCCCCAACCGTTTGGTCTGAATCGGCCTTAATGCCACGAAAATATCGTACTTAAAATCGAAGAAATCGTGAGTAAAAGTACGATATTCATGAGAAATATTTCTTCAATTGTACCAAAAAACGTCGCAGGTCCAAGTTTAGAGAATTCGAAGGTCCCCTTCAATTTTCATCAAAATCGCATATGGCGTTTGCCCGGTAGCGAGCGAACAAACCGAAAAAAGAAAACACCGAGCCAAATTTTTTTGGAGGTCAGTGAAATTGAAGTGTTCGCTTCGCTCATCCAAAAATGGTTACCAAAACAGAAATGGTGTCTTAAGTCTGTAGAACGTCATCAGGTGAAATCAATCAAATGAATAAATCTTGAAGAGTCATGAAATGAGTTATTTTTCTGGAACTTCCTTATTTGCACCAAACAATCACTATAACAAGACAAATCAAATTTAAAATCCAAAAGTTTCCGTTGCAAGATACAGGATCCACATTTTAACATTTCGTCGTTGCAATTTGTTAAGATAAAGGGAAAAATTTGTAATTTTATTTCTCTATCAGCCAAATTTTCAGCCTAGAAAAGTAGGATTTTCAATATGAAAAACCAGGAACGTCTGGAAAATCGGTAACCTCAAATAGTAGACCCCCTCAAAATGTTGGTTTATTATGGATTTTCAAATAATTGGATAAGTAGTTATCTTCTCCAATCATATTATTTGAAAAGTTTGTATATTAACCTGACCATTTCTTAGTCAATAATTCTCACCATTCCCATTTTAAAATATAAAATACGAACATCCCAAAATCTAGTCACACATTTATTGACAAAAGTACGACTCATGATTGTTGGATGAGCGTAGCGAGCGAAGCGAAGATTCCATTCTACTTTACTGAAGAAAAAAATCCGGATTGTTTTCTTTTCTTTCTGTATATTTGTGTGTTTGCCCAAACGATTCCGGCTAAACAAATACTTCAATTGCGATAAAATTTAGTTAAGGCCTTCGAAATCTCTTAACCTAGAATTGCCACGTTTTTGAGCGCAATCGAAGAATTATTTCTCGTTAAAATCGCTATTTTACGATTTTTTCGATTTTTAAAGAAATTTCTTCGACTTATTACACCTACATGCTTTATTCGATTGGTAATGATTTTTTCACAGAACCTTAATTTTATTAATTAATATATTGAAATTTGAGCGTAATCGAAAACTATTTCTCATGAAAATCGCAATTTTATGATTTTTATTATTTTTTAAATTTACTTGACTTTAACACCTACATTCTTTATCCTATTGTATTTTTTTTAAATAAATATATTTGTGTGAAATTTGAGCGCAATCAAAAAAATTTTCTGTGATAATCGCAATTTTTCGATTTTTTTCGATTTTTATAATTTCTTCGACATATAACACCTTCATGCTTTATTCGATTGTAATGATTTTTTCACAGAACCTTAATTTTATGAACTTTTATATTCGTGTGAAATTTAAGCGTAATCGCAAAATTATTTCTTGTGAAAATCGCAATTTTACGCTATTTTCGTATTTAAAAAATTACGCTCATCCAACAACGCGTCTGTAAAAGCGTTTGCGAAGCTTCCTAGTTGTAAAATATTTAATATATTACGAGCTTCAATTAAATACGCCATTTCACTTGCTCTCTTCAAATATAATTTTAAAGCTCTTCTTCTATACCTTGAAGATCATTTTCCATTTTACTTCTTGTTTTCACACTTCTTTTATACCTCTATTTTCCTTCACTTAAAAGCTATGATTTTTTTAAAACTTCTTTACAATCGTGCGTCTTCAAGCCTCACAGTCGTATTACCTCTAGCTTCAGAGTCGTGCTACCTCAAGTCTCACAGTCGTGCTTCCTCTAGCCTCACAAAATTGTCACTTCCTGCTCCACAGTCGTTCTACCTCTAGCCTTACAGTCGGGCTACTTTTAGCCTTTCAGACGTGCTCCCCCTGGCCTCACAGTTGTGCTACCTCTTGCTTCAATGTCGTGCTACCTCTAGCCTCACAGTCGTGCTACCTCTGGCCTCACAGTTGTGCTACCTCTTGCTTCAATGTTGTGTCGTCGTAACTGTGTTACAAATAAATGCTTGCCTTATTTCCGTATAATATTAATGTGTTATTAACAGAAATATTATCTCAACTAAAATTGTTCCATTTTAAATAATGAATTCGCTAAAATGAATGTCTCAGGTAGTTGCACCTCGTTTTGTTTATTTGGATAAGGGGCGCGTTGAACATCAGGTTATAAAACGGCACGCCAAACTCTTATACTTGTCAGAACCAGCCATGTGTTAGTGGAGTGGAGGGATGATGTTGGGAGAGGCGATTCACATATTTTGGTCGTCATCGTCTTTGTCATCGTTTGTGTTGTCATGGTCGTCGTCGTCCGGGGCGTCGTGAAGTAAATGAAACAATCTTGGTAACGTAACAAAATAAAAGTTTATTCTACAATTATATTTGAAACACAAAATTTCTTTTAAGAACACAATTCAGGTAGGTCACTACATACCTGAAGTACAAAATAAAAATGTATTTTAACACCGCCCATGTCTGACTAACGTGTTGTTTGGTCTCCAGGTGTCGCGTCCTTTAACCTCACCATAAGCCCCGAGCACGTGGCTGTTAACAATAGAGCCCAGTCTGTCACCTTCACCTGCTCAGCTGACGTGGCCCTCGCCGGGTGTCAGGTCAGGTGGTTGGACCATAGAACCAAGGCAGGTCCGCTGCTGGAGCTGAGCCGTGGGCCTGAGTTCCAGGCCGACCTTGCCGACCTTGCCCACCTGGACGCTAAATGGAATGTAATCGGCTACAGCTACATCGGGCGGGGTCTGGGGGCCGGGGACTGCGGGGTCTCGCTACAGATTCACGGCCACAAGGAATGGATTGTCGCATGCCGAGCTAGAACCGAGAACGGAGGCTGGAAGTACGCCTGGAGCGAAGTGTATGCGCCCTATCACAGCCACTATGCGAGCAGTAAGTTGAACACAGAAAAGTATCTGTACTAACACAGGATGTGAGACACGTCCACCCACCCTCTCAACCTAGTTAGATTCAAGGGTCTACAGTTACGTTATTTGAGTGTCCTGAGAAACGAGGGTGTAACCCTATCCCCCCTTTTTGCAAGAACATCTGCTTATCAATGTGATTTCTTTTACAGAAAAGTTCGTCTCTGGAACAAATTGCCAGCGCCAGTAAGATCCTCACCAGTGCCAAAATTCAAAACGTTAGTCAAATATTTTTTTAAATAACCGAGGCTTTCCTAGCATGGTGATTTTTGTTTAAAATTGTTGCATCTACGTAAATTAAATATTTTATTGCCTTAGCCTAATTCTCAAGACATTCACTGACAATTATTATTACGCACAGTAATTAATATACTTTGTTACACATTCTCAGTTCTGTTAATGTATTTACTGTTTTCGATCAATTTAATCATTCTTTTAACTCTTGCGTATTTTCAACTTTCTAACAACATGGTTTATGACCTAGCATTCTCTTAGCTCAGAGAGGACATGATTTGATTCTCACAATGTTCACATCTTATTCATCTCAAACTAGGAAAACGCCAAAGTTGTTG
The DNA here is from genome assembly GCA_024449915.1 of Sweltsa coloradensis. Taxonomy (NCBI): domain Eukaryota; kingdom Metazoa; phylum Arthropoda; class Insecta; order Plecoptera; family Chloroperlidae; genus Sweltsa; species Sweltsa coloradensis. The sequence continues at coordinate 8,064 of JAMZAV010011744.1, read as the reverse complement.
TTAGACGAGTTAGTGAGCCATGTGTTGTGTACCCGGGAACATTTCCTTTCTTCCCCCTACCTAAGGCCTTCCAGCTTATCATAGAAGAAAGTTGTGCATTATCGCCTTACAGTTTACTTGTCCTTATACCAACTAAACTCAAAGCCCTATTAATTATACAAACTAAAATGCAAATATTCCCGGTTGCTCAACACATAACCCGCTCACTCGACTAGTAACGATTTTGGCGTTTTCCTAGTATATAAATTATAAAACATGTTTTGAAATGCATATAACGCACTGTAGTTTACATCAATTGTGACAATACTATGGAAAACATAGCCAGTACGAAATACGTGTAAATATTGAAAGCATTACTTAATCTCCAAGCGGAATTTGGGGGTACCTTGAGTGCAAGATTCCATACACCTTTGGTCACTGCATACAGTCACTGCCACAATGATTCGATAACTAGGAAAATGCTAAAGTCGTTGTTAGACGAGTTAGTGAGCCATGTGTTGTGTACCCGGGAACATTTCCTTTCTTCCCCCTACCTAAGGCCTTCCAGCTTATCATAGAATAGAGTGGTGCAATATCGCCTTACAGTTAACTTGTCCTTATACCAACTAAACTCAAACCTATATTAATTATACAACCTAAAATGCAAATGTTCCCGGTTGCTCAACACATAACTCGCTCACTCGTCGAATAACGACTTTGGCGTTTTTCTAGTATATAAATTATTAAACATGTTTTGAAATGCATATAACGCACTGTAGTTTACATCAACTGTGACAATTCTATCGAAAACATTGCCTGTACGAAATACGTGTTAATATTGCAAGCTTTACTAAATCTCCGAGCGGAATTTGGGGGTACCTTGAGTGCAAGATTCCATACACCTTTGGTCACTGCATACAGTCACTGCCACAATGATTCGAAGAAAATGATTTCTTCTTAATCAATACCATTGATGTTACAAAAATCCTACAAATGTTTAGTTCGTTTTTTAATTTATTATTTCTTGTAGGTTTAAATCGAAACAGATTTTTATTATTTCGTTAGCAGTTCTCAGTTACCTCTCTACCTCAGATATCAACGAAAAGGTTTCCTGCACGGTGACTCTTTATGATCTGCGATAAATTGATATTTAACGCCATAACGTTGAAATTTACCACACGTTAAGTTAACGCGCGTTTCCCTGCGTTAACCGTCTCGACAGGTGTAGCAGACCGGCGCCTGATATTAGTTTGGCTATGTTCTAGAGAATGCTGTGTGATCGCGATACTCGACCAATGAAAACGCTGAATAATTGACAAGAGTCGATAAAGTCGATAAGTCGACGAAGTCAATATAATTATATTGACTCGAATATTTATTAATCGACTCTGTCTTGCTTTACGGAATTGAGGTTATGTAATTACTTTATTTGTATATTTAATAAATGCATTATAAAGTTAACTATATTATAATAATACATGTTGAACCAAAAAATAATTTTTAAGATAGCTATAACTACAAAATACGATTATTCAATGCTTTAAAAATTTGAAGTGGAAGTGAATATCGAAAAAATATTTTTTTAACGCAGGGCTAAATGCAAGGGTTTTGATAACGTTAAGTATGACGTCACATTTAATGTTAGCTGACGATAAAATTCGTTGGTGAATCACAAACTTGCAATGTTATTGTAAATTAACGCCAAAGTGATATTTTACATTAACGAGGAACCTAAGGCTATTGTACCGCCTCTGGACGATAATTTGAAAGTTGAAGAAACATGTCTGAAAAGATTGCTGAATAAAAGAAGGCCTCTAAAATAACAGAAAAAAAATTGTGATTCTTTTTGGGTGGGACAGACCTTACTTTTGGAAATTATATTTAGATTTTGGACAAAAGTGTGATATAGGCCTACAAGACTAGTTCAAAATTAAATTTTGAGAATCGGTTTTCTGGACATAGTTTCTAAACACCTTAAGCTAAAACTGGACTATAGCTAAAATAGTTTTCTGAAATTAACAGTTGGTGTACGAATTTTTTTGTCAAACGGTACAAAACTCGTATTTGTACCGTTTGCCAAAAAAATTCGCACACCAACTGTTTTTTTTCAGAAAACTTTTTAAGCTATAGTCAAGTTGTAGCTAAAGGTGTTTAGAAACTATGTTTAGAAAACCGATTCTCAAAATTTAATTTTGAACGAGTCTTGTATATCACACTTTTGTCCAAAAATCTAAATCTAATTTCCAAAAGTGAGGTTATGTCCCGCCCAAAAAAATTCACAATTTTTTTTCTGTTATTTTAAAGGCCTTTTTTCATTCAGCAAACTTTTCAGACATGTTTCTTTGACTTTCAAATTATCAGCCAGAGGCGGTACAATAGCCATAAAGAATCGACGTGCTTGACCAACATGGATGGCTAGAGTTGAACACAAGACAGTCTTGACCCGGTCTAGTCTGAGTGACACCAACACGGAATGTGTTTCTCCCTTGTTACAGGCTGGGTCCCCCTCCCCCACACACTCGCAACACGGAGAGAGCAGGTCGTTCTCCCGGGCGGGGAGGCAAGGATCTTGATGAAGGCGGGGAAGCGGCTGGACAACTGCTACTTCGACCTGCAAGGCCTTTTCAATACTGTCTACTTCAATAAGGGACACAGGCCGGAAGAGGAAACAGGCCGGCACCACTCCTTCGGGGCCGGATGGCGGAGCGGAGAGTGTGGCATCACGATTACCAACATAACGGAGGAGGATAATGGTCCGATAAAGGGTGTGATTAGGCCTGAGACATTGAATGATAACAAAAGATCGACTGTGCTCGTCGTGGCACGTGAGTCAAGGTTTATTATACTTACTAGGGTTAACCAGATTTACTTGATCCAACATAATCATTGATTTTATTTCATTTTTGTTTCATATTGGCTACAAAAGTTAATTTATTATACTATATAACGTAATTCCGTGTCATGAGGCAACATCACTGGAGCAGAAACCTATATGAAGTTTGTTATTATCAAAAACTGTTTATTATTTTGTGGGTCGATGACTTTGAAACTCGATTAATAGGTATTGCAAGATGATCAGGTCGAGCCATTTTAGTGCGGAAGAAGCGATTTGTAAACGTCTTTTGCACCGACTGAGTCTCGAACAGATAAGTTGAATCGAGAAGAATTACAATTTCGAATCTGGTAAACACTGATTCAAACGGACACCAGTTTTAACTTATTTTTAACTTTTCGTGTCACATACCCCGTCCGAGGTGTTTTTGGAGACGGGACTGTTCGCATGCCTTCAGACGCTGGTGTCAACTGATTTGCGTTAAAACTCTACATTTTAAAAATAAAAATAAATCCCAACAAAAAAAAAGACATGTAAAAAAACCCTTTTTTTCGTCAAATTACCAAAAATGGTCCAGTATTTGTTTTCTCTTTATCAACAGACACTACTTGTGAAGATGGGTTTGTAGAAAAAATCTGAAAAATCGTTTTGGCTTATTTTAAGGCAGAAAATTCTTTGTTTCTTCAAGGTATGTATTGTTGTCGTCATTAACCCCTGCTTTGCCAAACAAACAACAAAATCGTTCGTCCAAACACGATGGTGTAAACCATTTTGCTCTAGGACACTCCATGCGGGATATTAGTGCATTTCTGCATTAAATCTGGCCAAATCCGGTCAACTATGATACCCGTCGAGCGACCGGGCCAACCAGCCGACGGCGTATGAAGAACGTGGTCTCCCGTGCGCCGGCGTCGTGTTGTTCCCGCTTCGGGAGGCAATCACACAAGATTTTCCCCGGCACCTCCACCAAGTGTGTTGACTTCGCCGTCTCGCTCTGTGCGAGCGCAGAAGACGCAACTGGATCCCCGTTGAGAAGTGAGGCTTTAATTTGCGCTCCAGGTTGCCAAGCATGCCAACTGTGAGGTGCAGCAGAGTCGCCCTGTTGCCTCAGTGTTTTCTCTCAGTCATGCCATGTGTTGCTTCAGGTCCCCCACTGCACCAACTCTGAGCCTGGTGCGAACGGGAAGCAACGTCACGGCCACCTGTGAGGTGCCTGAGAGCCGACCTGTCGCCAACATCTCATGGGTCCTGGGCGACACTGTCATCCGCGAGGACAACAACGACGACACTCAAGCCACCGCTCAAACCGAGTGGTGGTGGCCCTGGATGGCGAGGGGTATCAGTCAGACCGTCACTCTACAGTTGAACCCCCAATACGACGGCGAGAACCTGAAGTGCGTGGTCTCGCATGTCGCCCTGGACCAAGCACTGATCGCTAGTGAACGGTTACCCCCTTCAGGTGAGTTATGCACAGTGCACACCAATATTAAATGACTTAACTGTTGTAGGAAGCCTGCCCAGGGTGCAATTCATGCCCCTCTTTAGATGTCTAGCTAGGAATGTTGCGGATAGGATATTGTGAAGGATGTACGAGGGCTGTTTAAGAGAACTCAATCCCTTGCATTCGCATTAACGACCGAGGAAAACCTCGAAAAAAACCTTCAGTCAGGATTGTCGATCGACGGGATTTGAACCCCCCGGGACCTCCCGAATCAGAGTCGGGGGATTAACGCTCATGACAACACTGTCAGTAATATGAAATGATGTATTCATTGAATAAATATATTCACGATTTGAAATCTTGACATAAGTACGAGAGGTCAGGGTTATCAAATTGATTAATAGCTGAAAATGTGGATTTTCATTATCTTTATTCAGTTCTTACGTGTATATTTCTTGAGCGAGTATAATGCATGATCTTTGACGACTGCTATTGATCTAACGGGGTGTTACGATCTGATTGTTATTACATGAAATCCTGCTTGATCGAAGTTCTACAGGTCCCAATAACAGTTAGCTCAAAGAGTCTGCCATACCACCATAACATAACAATAATCATTACCATAACTTTTTCACCATAACTCTTAACTTCTATGTTTATGAACGAAAACTCTTTAAAATTTTGTACGATTGGCAAAATTAATTCAAAACTTTTTTACCATTGTTTACGGTTCTATAAGTTTTCATGGTTCACAGAACAATAAGTGGGGCTTTAATCAATTGTCTTCAATAATGATCCAAAATATTCTGGTTATAGCTTATATTGAAGTGGAGACATATAGCTTTTATTTATTTATTTTTCAATTTAGGGATAAATTTTTTATATTAGATTTCAAGCGTGAGATTAAATTATAAAATTATTTTTTAAATTTATTTCTGAATTTTAATTTGTTTTGACAATTCAAACATTTATTCTCATTGCACCGTTAAAAATAAAATAAAATCATCCCTGAAATGAAAGCTATGTGTATTCACTTTAAAATTAGATATCACCTAAATATTTTTGATCATTATTGAAGACAATCGATGAAAAGAACTAATCATTGTTATTTGAACAATAAAAAATTATAGAACAGCAAAACAATGGTAAAAAAGAAAGTTTTGAATTTATTTTGAACTATAATTAAAAATTGTACAAATTTTCGCGTTCATAAAAAAAGAAGTTAAGAATTATGGTGGTGTTCTGCCTTAAGTTGTGCAAGGCTTTACTGTGTAAACATCGCCCGCCGTATTGCACATGCAGGTTTATTCCCTGCTACTTATGAAGATCACATATTTTAAAAAAAAACATACAAAGTAAATGGCTATCATTCATTTTTGAACGAATAATCATTAGAAAGTTTGGTATTTAGACTGAAATAATGATTTCTCAACAGCCAATAAATGCCTGAATTAAGTGAAATCTGTATATAATCAGTTAAAGTGTTGAAGTGGGCTAAAATATAATAATGTTGAACACATTATTTTTTCAGGGTCATCCACCACGACCACATCAAGTAAGCACTAAGAGTCTCCAACACTCGCAGAGCCTTAAGAGTCAGCAAGGCAAAGGCAACGACCAACAATCTTGTGATTGTCCTTGTGGTGTAATTCAAACAGACCACCACTCTATTAGTAGATGGGGTTTGCAGAGCGGTGGACTAGAGAGGGGGAGATGAACATGGCGTGGGACAAGTTGGTTTGTATTGTGCTGTTTGATGTAATAAAAAGTGATTACTAAGTACAGCCTACTTTCTTATCCCTATTTTACACGAAATGTTGCCAGGTGTGGTAAATCAGTCAGATTTTTAAACACAATATAACCCAAAACTATAAGAGAGGGCAGTATAGTAAAATCATCAGAGTGAGTCTGACAGAAGCACATGGTAAGTACCTTTGGCATGCTCTTAATCAAGATGCTAGGCCTACAGAACGTAACAAATAAGTAGCAATTGATAACATTGTAACATTGGGTTACCAAAATTACTATTCACTAAAGAAGAAAATGGAGGCAATGCAAAGGCAGCTAGAAGCTCTTCAACAACCAATGTAATGCACGAACGAGGGGGGTGGGGGGGCAGAAAGAGCCGTGAACCAAGGCCTAGGCCTAGGCCAACCACTTCAGATATGTAGATATAGAGGCCCTAGACCTGAGCGATGTTCCTTGATGTTGGTGACTGGAGACCTGGATCATTAGATTCACGCGGTACCGGTCAACATCAGGCCTAGGACAGAGGGAGCAACACTTACTTTTTTGCGTTGGGGAGCAAGTTGAGAGATAGGACCGGAAAATGTCACTGAATTTAGAGAGATAGATATTTAAGATTTTGTTTTAGGATTGCAAACATAATATGTCACAGAAAATTACATTGAATTGTGTAATCCAATTTTTCTTTCCTGAGTTAGTTATGGGGTATATGCATGAGTAGGTTAAGCAAATATTTTCTTACCACTAAGCATAACTGGAAAACCTAATCTATGGGATGGGCGAGAAAAGTAAAACCAAAATGCCCAAAAAGAAGGGGAATCTGCCCAAGATTACACTGAGGACATGATACATTAAGACAAATCTTGTAAATACGAGAGTTTCAGGAAGGCTCTGGGCGGCACAGTATTTACAAACTTTGGGCCATAGTTGGCAAATATGCAATTTTAACCCGGCTGCGATAGGCATATAAGGAAGAAATGAAGTATTTCATCGGAAAATAGAATACATATTCGATTGGTTTGAACTGCCAAATGGAACGCAACTTCAAGGAATCTTCGATAAAATTCACCCTTTTAAGATGTATTTAGATGGCGCCAACGTAATTTTTGCGAGAAAAAAAGCGAACTTTTTGTAGAAAATAATAAAGCTGTTATTTGTTTAATTTAAACTTTTTGTAGGTTGGATACCTGCAGATTTTGGAGTCCATGTTAACAGAATTGTTTCTATAAAACCTCGACGGTGTGAAATTTTGTCAAAATCTAATTAGAACTTTGGCTTCTGCGCTTCGAAAACAAAGACCGACATACAGACATATAATAAAAAATCAATGAATAAATAAACAATCCTGCAGACATTGATATACAAAGCTCTAAACCACAAAATACAATCCAAGTTGCAACACAGTATCGATGACCAAGACTATTAATTATTTGTTACATGAAACGTTGTGCAAATCTTATCAAGCACATTCCACTCAATACATTTTTATATATAATCGAAGAAAACTAGTGATCTTCGTAGTGCTAGTGAAACACTGTAAAGTACAGGCTAGGCCCAATACTTCTTCACATACTGCATTATAAAGTAAATTAACTTAGTCACTGTTTAAAACAAATTCATTATTATTAATTGTAGATCGAATACACAAAATATCGGATCATTTTGTTTACTTGAGCTAAAATACATCAGTATGATTCTGGGACAAGCTTGAGAGTACTTTGAAACCAGGTGAACTAATAGGTTAGTAATTTAGAATTGTGCTGGGTGCCTCGGTGCTGCTGGGTATTCGTGTTGGAGGGGCCATCTGGATTATAATCACCAGGTACGTAGCAACACACCCAAATATCTGGAAACAGATAAGTCAGTGTTCACCGTATTTTTTATATTATTTGGCGAAAGCAAATATTTTTTATTTGTAGCAGATATAAGTTTCAAATTTTAAAAAACTTCACTAAACTAGATTTTTTTTGTAAAGCTTATTTTGCAAGGTGAGACACAGTAAGTGTTGAAAAATTGTTACATTTTCTTAGAACAGTAATGTTTTTGCTTAATTTACAAATTATTA
>JAMZAV010011743.1:0-18072 GCA_024449915.1 Sweltsa coloradensis | reverse complement strand
CGTTGCTGTGTCCTCTACCAAAAAAATCAGCCCATCCATAACTGTTCTGTGTTAAAAAGTGCGTAATATCGACGATAATCGTCCGGCTGGCTGGTTGGTTGGTTTGGTTGTTGGTTGTTGGGGGGGGGGGGGTAGTGATTCTGCCAGAGAGGAATAAGCCTACAGAGAAACGTATATCTTAGAACTATGAAACTTGGACCACACTTAGATGTACCTCAGACTCACAAACTTCCGCCGAGAGACAAGCAATATTCCACCCCCAACACCCCCTAAATCATCCCCTAAAATTAAAATAATTCATAGCTCTAACCCAAAATTGAATTTTTAGTCAAATTAGTTATTAAAATATGTTCTTATGTGTTTTAACCCAATCGGTCTATTCTCATTATATAAACCACATTTTGTCAACCCCCATCCCTAATAGTTTATATTATTAATTTTACCTTGATTTCCAGCATTCACCACGAAGGCACCTGTTCGCGCCAGTATTAGCTCACTCTTGTTTCACGTAGTATTTAGTTTTTCACTCCCCTCGTACCCCCCTTGCTTCTCTTATCTCTGATTTTAAACCTGACCTGGACAGGTCGTAGGCTCGTCTCTGTTGCATTCGAACTGCCATAGCATTCAGACCTCAGTATGGCTGTCTGTTCTAGACAGTGTATTATTCGCATATTTCATAGTTGCCTCGAGAGCAACAGCCATTAAGTATTCTTTGTGGTCACTCAGTGACACTCTCTTAACACACACAGTCCACAGTGCTTTACAAGTGATATTTAAGTTGATTTTTCGTGTGCATTACGTATGTTGTTGTTGTATCATCATTTTCTACTTTCATCACTGTCGATCCCCTTCTATCTATCATCTCACTAGGCTAGCCTATCATTTTCCCTCTTCATCAACTACTTCGACACCTCGCTCAAACGGCAAGTTCGCCGTCTCCACAAGCCTACTGTCTCGAAGCCAAGGTAAGCTCGATTGTGATTTGGTTTCTTCATTTTTCCTTCGTATTTATTGGCATCATCGTCTTGGTGCCAACAGCACCTAATGAGTTATCATCATGAAATTTGACATGATGGTACATAATAATATGGAAAATCGTTCGCCAAGAGGCAAGCGATTTCCCCCCCACCTCCCTAAATAATCCCCTAAATTGGAATAATTCATAGCTCTAACCTAAAATTGAATTTTTATTTAAAATTAGTTATTAAAATTATATTTTAATGTGTTTTTAACCCAATCGGCATATTTTCAATATATAAACCACATTTGTCAACCCCCATCACTAAATAGTTTAATTTATTTTTATCTTAATTTCCAGCATTCACCACGAAGGCACCTAATGAGTTATAATCATGAAATTTGTCATTATGGTACATAATAATATGAAAAAATAATCCGCTGAGAGGCAAGCGATATTCCACCCTCAACACCCCCTTAAATTGGAATAATTCATAGTCTCGAATCTAAAATTGATGTTTTATTCAAATTAGGTGGTTATTAAAATTATGTTTTAATGTGTTTTAACCCAATCGGCCTATTTCATTTCCTAAACCACATTTTTCAACACCCATCCCTTATAGTTCATATTATTTTTACCTTGATTTCCAGCATTCACCGTGAAGGCACCTAATGAGTTATCAGCATGGAATTTGGCATGATGTTACATACTATAATATGAAAAATAATTCGTCGCGATGCAAGCGATATTTCACCCCCAACATCCCCTAAATCATCCCTTAAAATTGGAATAAATTCAGAGCTCTAAACCCAAAATTGTATTTTTATTCAAATTAGTCACTTATGTTTTAATGTGTTTTAAAAACCCAATAAGCCTATTCTTATTTCCTAAACCTCACTTTTTCAACCCCCATCCTTAATAGTTTATATTATTTTTTCCTTGATTTCCAGCATTCACCATAATAGCCCAGGAATTATAGATTTTGACATCAACATCCTTAACCTAAAGCTGATTTTTGGCACACATGTAGCATTTGTCATTCTTCAAACGTACAGAGAGTTCCCAAAAGCACAGACGCTTGCTTCCTCCGCTATCGCGCCAAAGGGCTTAAGTCACACTGTCACATAAAAATGCTTGTAAAACCTGAACCAACAGAGATATCTCTGTGATTTTTGTTTAAAAATAATCGGGACTATGTATGCTTTGTGCTTAATATCCAAAACATATATTATTACCATTAATATTAGTCACAAACACGAATAGTGCTGGTGCCTAACTTAGTACTTCCAAGAAAATCCCGTAAATCTTGAATTAAGTCGAGTTCACGAAAAATTATCAAGACATAATAAATATGCGTGTGGCTGTCTTGTAGAAGCCACGTTTTCATTTTTTACCGTGCGATGAAAATTGACTGAAATATGACCAAAATGACAAACGGTTGCGCATTGCCAAATAGTCCGTGGAACAAGCTGCATCAACTATAAAAACATTTTAAAGCCGGAAACCTACACCAAAATTTAGGATCTGGTAAAAGACATATTTTGAGAATGTTATTTTCACTTGGGACATGCTTGGTAGCAAATAAGTCACCTGTCATGGCGTCCTGAAGATGGCCGCCAAAATAATTATTAAAATTGGTGTAACTCAAGAAGTAATCATCAGATTTGAACAAAACGGGTATTGTTTTAATGAGTTTTTAATGCTCTACAAAAAATGTCAGCAGTTTTACCGCAAATGCAATAGTTTTAATTAATTTATAAATTATTACAATGAATTGCAATTATAGCACTTTTCAATATATATATATATATTGTAAAACTCGCTAGATTGCCAAGAAATTTTCAAACTATACTAAAATAACGTCAATAAATCCAAAATTGTTAGTCCCGAAACGAAATTCCGTTAACTTTTTTATTAATTAATTAAATTAATCATTAATTAAATCCCAATTAAAAGTTTATTATTCACGTACCACAATCACATAGTGTATCACACAAGAACAATATGACCACAATGAACCAAAAAAAATTAGTTCCAAAAATTTATTCCAATCACTTTACTATTAATTCAATTAATTCAATTAATAAAAATAATGACAGTAATCTCGATTAATTTTGTAAAATTAACCACATGTGGTCGACCTTGGTATCATTTAAAGCTAGTTTTAAGACGAATAAATGTAATGAAAAAATAAATAAATAAAATTAATTAATCACCGAATTAATTACATTTGAGTTAAATTATCCCACTTTTGACATATGTATTGTTATGTGTACCTAAAACTCGATCGATCGTCATAAAAATATGCCACTGCTGACATTTTGCCAATCAATCCAAAATGTCATGTCCCGAAACAAAATTCATATAACTTACCGATTAATTAAGTAATTATATGAAGAATTACTTATATCTCAATAATTGTTGTTATTGACAATCGTAAAAGTACGATATTCATGCGAAATATTTCTTCGATTATACCCAAAAACGTGGAAAGTCTAAGTTCAGAGATTTCGAAGGTCGCCTCAAAATTTCATCAAGATCGCATATGACGTTTGCCCGGTAATGCGCCAAACAAACAGACAGAAAAACAAACAAACCCCAATTTTCATCAAGATTGGATATGCCGTTTGCCTGGTAGAGAGTTAACAAACAGACAGAAAAACAAACAAACAAAAAAACAAAAAAACAAAAACACCCGAGCTAAATTTTTTGGGGGTCAGTGAAATTGAAGTCTTCGCTTCGCTCATCCAATAACAACCTAGTGGTATTTGAGTTAAATGCCCTTGCTAAAGGCCGATGCACAATTGCCCGGTAACGAGAACGGGAACGAGAACGAGAACGGGAAGACGCTAACGTTAAGGGCTTCGATGCACAATAGCCCGTGAAGCAAGCCGACGGGAACAAATCAAATAATAAGTGTGTTAATTATATTTTGTTGTTTTGTTATTCCGCTCATGTTTATTCAATTTATTTCGCATATTACTCGCGTATAAACCATCAATCAGTTGATAAAATAGTTTTAGGACGTGCACATCTTGATTCCGATTGGTTCCGGTAACGTACGGAACGGGAACGTTACGGAAAGTTAAAACTTGGTGATGTTCCCGTTGTCGTTGCCGGGATACGGGAAACGACCGGCAACGGGAAGCTTTATTGTGCATCGTGTCGTAGGCCCCAAGTTAATGTGTGATTCAACTTTCTTCCCGTTCTCGTTGTCGTTCTCGTTGTCGTTACCGGGCAATTGGTGCATCGGCCTTAAGCCAGACAGGAACGAAACCCAAGGAAGAAGTGCTTCTAACCGAGAAGAGAATACATTTATCCCGCAGCCTCATAGGCATACTGACAGCTGGTCACACCTCAAGACGGTATATAGGCCCATCTGATAAGCCACAAATAGTCGAGTGAGATAATCCCTTTCCAAATATGACATGTGGTAGGCCTAGTGGGCTAGGCCTAGGGATGTCTTAAGGAAATGACAGAAACATGTGGTTTTGTTTGTTTATTATTTGTTTCAATTCAGTTGTTTCATTGTTGTAGAAGATTGTCACGTTTATCTCAAAGTCATTTCCTTCAAAATACTGATCAAAAGGTTCTAGGGGTATAGTAGTATCTATGGTTCTAGGCAAGGTTCTAGGTTTGTAATATTGTACTGTACTACACAAATCCAAATTAACTTAACTACTACAACAACAATAACAACACATTCGTCACGTGCACCATTTTCAACAAATCACATTGCTTGAAATGACGTAGCTAGCTCGGCGGCACGATACGGCACGGCTACATTAGCCCGAGCTTAGCCTAGCATATTAGATAGGGGCTACAAAATCATGCTAAGGTCGGGCTACAGTAGCGCGGAGCTAGTGGGCCCCTAACCAGATTTCTTATTAGCGATATTAGGTAAGCGTCCACACAAAACAACAGCATTACGTCCGAGATATTAGTCCATTAGACCACCTCACACGATTTTTGTGTTACTACCCGGGTAACCCGCGGGTAAAGTGGACGGGTACCCGGGTCGTAAAAAAGTCGGGTTTCGTCATCCCTAATATAACAAGCACCTACCCGGGTACATTGATTTCCGCGTATAAACAAATCCCTTCACAATCATGTTTGTTATTTCCATCATGTTATGTTAAATCATGTTGTAATTTATACCATGTTCTTTGAATATATTATTATTTATTTAATAACTAATAACTATGAAAAATGTGATTGTTTACTAATTGACTTGTATTTCAATAAATAATATGTTTTTAATGTTAACCATGTGTTCTGTTTTTCCGTAGTTTCATTTTTAGTAACTTTAGTTTTTATTTCATAATCAATTAGTAGAAATAGTAGGAAAAACTGCATACCACATTAGCCTCATTAGTTAAAAGTCCGAGCAAGGCGCACCGCCACTAGTCTCAAACAGTTCTTCATGTCGCCTGCAGAGAGTAGCACATCTACGGGTGGAGGTATAGTAGTATCTATGCCATCAACAATTCCTTCACCATGGTAACTAGCTAACAGTTCAAAGTCACAGTCTCCTAGATAAGTCAAATGTCAGTTGTCCAATAACAGATAAAGTAGGTCACTTACACGGACCCCCTCTTCAGTGAAATAAGGCGTAGCGAGGCAAACAAATCCTCCTTTGTGCCTAAGGCGAGCTGGTGCGCACATTCGACGTCCTGACTCGAATTGTGACTAGTGACGGGGTAAGCAGTGGCGGCAGCATATTTAGCATTCAATTCAAACAGCTCTGGCATCCAAACGATGGGCGTCTTACCTGAAGCCTCATGCACCGCAGAATGTCGTTGAGGATGCCCCTGGAAGCCGGGCGGCATAGGGATGGACCGACGATAGCATCGACCTTACTTTGGCATGGACGGTGTGGGCCAAGGGACTTCACCTCGGAAACACCGAAAATTAGCATTTTTGAAGTGTTTGAATCCGGACACTTACTCTGATAAACGTGCAAAGAGCCAGCGTAGTGGTTTCATCGTGTTCTTCCCGTGGACAATGAAGCAATAAAATGTCCTCGATATACGCATCAGGCGAAATCCAGTTCTTGAATGGCTTCCGTCTATGAACCTCTGAAATGTTTGCGGCGTTCCGTAATGCCAAAACTCCATGTAAGGAACTTCATAGGCCTAGGCCAAACAGAGTTGTTACTGGTGGTCTTTTGAACATTCTTTGTTGGTCGACTAAAATCTGATTGTAAGTCCGGACCACATCTATGGTCGACGAACACGGATTTCCCAGCAAACACCTGAGGCAAAATATATTGTATGTGGAGAACCAAGATACCTGTCTGGATTGTCCCTTCATTCAAAGTCTGTAGTCGCCGTATGGGCCTCCCCTGATTTTCCTTCTTATAACGAGGGGAGGGCAGCAGACCAGTTTTTCTAGATGAACGCCTGGCGACACCCTGTTTAATATCTATCGTTGATTAACATAAATATTTAAATGAATAATAGTTTTTGACATCCCTAGTATTTGTAATGTAGGCTACAGTAAGTTTAATGTTGTAATTGTACCTTATTATAGCGGTGGATCTGAGTCGTGTCCTGGATCCTGGGTACGAGGATATCCTACAGGAAGGGGGGACAGCTGATCACGAGGAGGCGGAGTTACGGCGGGAGATCCTAGAGCTGGAGACGACAGACATTGAGAGTTATACGAGACGGAACGACGAGGAGGCAGGGAGGAGAAGCGGGACACAGAAAAGGTGATTCTGATAATTATGCTAGACTAGTGTCAGTTTCAGTTTGCTTTATTTTCATATTTTACTTTGGGTGTTTACTTACTGTAAACATATATATATATATAGTATAAATGTTAAGGTTAAGATTTTCGCGGACATATGTAATGTTAGAAGTCACACGTTTTTTCTGGGTTGTTTCACACGATACAAATTGATAGGTGGGTTTAAGACTTACCCCACCTCACCGACGTTTCGAGGACTAACATCCCCCATCATCCAGGGTCACCCGGACGAGTCTGCACGGATCTCTTCCTTTCGACTGGCCGTCTATTGTTTAGTTGACACTTGCTTGCTGGGTTGCGCGCAACAACCACGTGTCGTCATTCCTTGTGGCGCTAAACTCGGACAGGCCTGAATCACTTTGTGCCCTAGCCATACGTCTTGTCAAAGGACCCCGAGTCTCACGAGTGTATGTCGCTTTTCACACCTAATCTTGTTGGGTACGTTGAATGCCTTCCTCTTGCTCTTGGTAAGTGCCCCCGTCCTCCCTGGATAGCCCCAAGAGGAGTTTTTCACATCGTTTGTGTGTTTGTGGAGCACTGGCAGCCCAAGGGGGTACCCGTTGTTCATGCGTCCCGTTTATTTAAACTTTAGGTCCTCCGTTCTATTTCGATTGCTTCCCTTAGCTAGTCTAAGAAGTAAATTTTGGTATCGTCACCAAGAGTTCTAGATGCGTCAAAATCAATTCTGTGTGTGTGTTGGTGACCTATATAATTATTATCATCAAACTTAAATCAAATGTTCCCGGGTCTCAACACATGGCCTCACTCACTCATCTATCTTACGACTTGTGGCGTTCCCTAGTATAATCATGCACAAATATTTGTGGGTCGATACTCTTGTTCAAACTGATACACAAGGCAAACCAGACTAAAATGGGATGGCCAGCTAGTGTAGACCTAAAAGATACCTTCCAGCGTCAATGTAGGCTTTGGACAAAATTAAAGACAATTTTAGGCCTAAAGGTGAACCATAGAAAATTTTTTTTCTTAGTTTTATTTTGGTTTCAGGGCGCGTTAAAACGTTCGGTATATGCGCCACTCTAGCCCTTAGTGACTATAGGGAGGAAAATCCTATGCTGGTCAGGAAACAGCTCGGGTAGCTGTGAAAGAAAAAAGGGGGTTCTCACGTCTTGTCGTCATCGTCTTTGGCATCGTTCGTATTATCATGGTCGGCGTCGTCAAGGAGGTCGTCGGGAAGGGTAGAAGTCCCCGACATGATCTGCCAGTGGATCGCATCTTTGCGGGGAGTAAATATATATACTATCTTTTATACTAACCAGCCTGATGTTTTGCGATATGGACTTACTCTTTCCTTGTCTTTTTAACGATTAGCAGAGCCATGCTCTGTGCCTTATGCGCCTGACCATAAGACGGCTTAGGGCCTACGTTAAGCATACACATTCTAAGTTAGAATAAAGTAGAATGGTCTAGTCTACGAGTTTAATTATCCTTTATAACGGTGTAATACTCGTATATACTGCGGTTTTGCACTGCTTCTTGATGATGTCAGCATTATTAATTAGTTGACAATCTACACAAGACTAATGAACAGTTTTAGAGAATGACGTATTGACCAACAAACGCAAAGAAAAGCCACCGCCTTTGAAAGATTTAACACTGATAGTGACTATCTGAATTTGTTTTTATATCGAAGGCTGTGGCCTATTTTTCATATGAAAAATCTAACAAAAATGCTAATCGATATTTTAAATATCACATTTTTATTTCTTGTAGGATAAATCAACAATGAATCTCGCTGATTTTGTTAGGCAGTTCTCAGTTAGTTCATACCGGATGTCTGTTTACAATTTCAGCGCAGTCTTCATCGATTAGGCGGGCTGATTTTCACGTACACACACGCACGCACGCAGAAAAAACAATAAGGCGTTTAAGTCGAATGGAGATCACTCACACGTTCGCTACGCTCACGTCTTTTCAAAAAAAAAAAAAAACGTAAATTGAATATCATGAGAAATAATTTTTTTTTAATTTGCGCTCAATTTCACAAAACGAATATCTCTAATTCATAAAAATACAAAGGTTCTGTGAAAAACTTCATTAAAAATCGAATAAGCCTACCTATAGGTTCGTAGAAATAAAAAATAAAAAATCGTAAAAGTCGCGATTTCTCATGAGAAATAATTTTCCGATTGCGCTTATAAAACGTGGCAGTTCTAAGTTCAGAAATTTCGAAGGCCCCAGAAATTTCATCGCAATTGGAGTATTTGGTTTAGCCGTAATCTGTTAAACAGAAACACACAAAAATCAAAAAAAGAAAGAAAGAACTTGAAAGAAAAAAAAACATTCCCGGATTTTTTGTTCTCCATTGTAGTGAAATGGAATCATTCGCTACCATCATGCCAAAAATTAGACACTGGTTCTTGGCAAAGAGCTTAAACATGGTTAAGGAACATACAATGTCATCTTCATTTATAGACCTAGGCTTGAAACAGTCAATTTTCTGTTTAGAATGCTTACAATTGTTAACACTATGGGAATTATTTATTTTATATTATTTGTAATAAATAATTTGAACAACGTAACCTTGGTAGGGCCCTAACATATTATTATAAAACAAAAGTATTTGCGAGCACCCAGCTTCTTTGGCTCATGTATCATCAGTTGTTTTCTTTTTTGAACATAACGAATGAAGATTCCTTCAGATGATTTCTCTCCGCTAAGTTTGATTGGCTCCCATGATTGCTGTTTCCCTGATCTTTGGCAAACCTCATATTCGTTTCAAGTGGAGTCGTCTAAATAAATCCGTTTTTTTTTTCGTTTCCCATTTTTCTTTTTTGATGATTTTTCTTTCTTCTTTCTTTTTTCTTCCACCCCACCCTTTTTTTTGGTTCATTACATGATTCTTTTTCTTTGCTACCCCCCCCCCCCCCCCCCATTTTTATTTGGTCCATTAAATTAATTGCATTTAATATTCCTTTTTTGAATTGTTACCAAATTATTGTGGTGTTCTAAAATTTCTAATACATTGTAGTTGTAATATTAGTATTTCAAATATTTACTTAACAGTTTGTTAGTTCATTGTTGTGTCTGCATCTATGTAAGTAGATTTATTTAGTTGTCCTCCTTTGTAAGTCCTTTGTGTGTCCTTTGTCCTTTGTAATAAGTTTTTTTAACTGAATAGGATAGACGTTAAATAAATACGTAAATAAGATAGCAAATGAACAACCAACCTTTGATCTTCCAACTTTTCGGAATACATAGGGCCTAATGATGAAAGCAAGGACGTTGCCTCGTGCTAGAATTTTTACTAATGGCAAAATTCTCCTGAAAAAATTCTTGTTCTCTGGAAAACCTCCTGAACATAATACAATGGGTTTCAGTCGTGCATTTTCATTTGAAAAATAGAAACATTTTTTTGTGTGTGTTAGTTTTGTGTTTTTGTGTTAATTTAACTAGGTACCGGTAAACAGTTTGGGAACCACATGTGTATGAATTCTCACACTCTTGTAATGTCTGATGTTGTCTTCCCACTCCTCTTAACATTTACTCAATTAAAAACAAATCATCAAATCAATGTCGCTTGTTGATCTAGTAAAGTTGAATTGTTTCTGCTTGGCACATAAAATGCAGAAGGGACCGGACTCAAATTGTTGCTAATTTTTTCTTTGTAACTTCTGAAATGTCTGTAAATTCATCAACATTGTTTTTTCGTACCTATAGCTCATGCTAACATCAATGGTAACTTTTTAACCATCCTATTTACAAAGCACATAATAAATTTTGTGATATGTACACGTCAGAATAGAATACCAGTTCCTGTAACTGAGAAAGAAGACATAGCCTAGTAATAATAATAATATAATGTTAAGATTTGATATTCATCTATTCAGATTTCTAGAGTTTAGTATAATTTTAAGTATTTGAATGTTTCCCGGCACTGCTCTGTACCACGTGATTTCCGTGTAATTTAATAAAGCTCACTTCCGGTTATTCTCTCTACTCAACTGTGGTCGTCATTCGTGTCATATCCTACAATAATCACGATCCAAGGAACAATCCTAATATTTAATAGGTTATGGCCTGGGCCCAGAGATAGAGATAAAAGTGCAGGCAAGGCAACGTGTTAACTCGGAAAGTAGTAGTAGTACAACTGAGACGCATACGTCAACTGACAACGAAAATAGATCAGATGATGAAGTAAGTAGTGAAAGTGATGCGGATACTACATGTTCAGAAGGTAGGAAGTCAGGGGGTGATGAAAACAAAGGAAGATTAAATTTAAGGGTTAATCCAAAGAAAAAGGAATTTGGTGATGAATTTGTCACTAGTTTTCTAGCAGCAGACGATTTAGATGATGAGCCAGAGACTAGAGATCTAGCTCTTGCAAGTACAAAGAAAATTCTTTGGGAGGAAGCAATGAATGCAGAAATTTCATCATTAATGAAAAATAATGTTTGGACACTAGTGGATAGGCCCGCCAACAAAAATGTTGTGAAAAGTAAATGGGTGTTTAAGGTAAAAAGAGGGGCAGATGGAAGTGTAGATAGATATAAGGCACGACTTGTTGCAAAAGGGTTTTCCCAGAAATATGGGTATGATTACTATGAAACATTCTCTCCAGTGGTGAGAGCAGAAAGTTTACGAGTATTGTTATCTCTTGCAAATTGTTTTAAATCTAAACATGTCACACATTGACATCTGTACAGCTTTTCTCCATGGGGAACTGGAGGAGGAAGTTTTTATGGAACAGCCTGAGGGGTTTCAGGAAGGAAATAAGGTATGTAAACTTTCTAGGGCAATCTATGGGCTTAAACAGGCCTCAAGGGCCTGGAATATAAAAATTCATAATTTCCTTGTTGAGTCTGGTTACACCAGGACTAAAAGTGATCCATGTGTTTACATTAAAAATAAAGGAATGGCTTGTGCAATATTGTCTGTATTCATGTTGATGATATTTTTGTAATGCAAATGATAAAGATGAAGAAGAGAATTTGAAAAAGAGGTTAACAGATAATTTTGAATGCAGAGATCTTGGTGAGCTTAATCATTTTTTAGGTGTAAATCTTCAACGAGACAGAAATACTGGAAAAATTAAGTTAAGTCAGGAACACTATGTAAACAAACTTGTATCCAGGTTTCAAGTAGAGAACCTGTGTACATTCAAGACTCCTATGGAGAGTGGTGTAGACCTTTCGAGAAATGAGGGTGATAAACCTGATGTACCTTATCAAAATTTGATTGGTTCATTAATGTATCTAAGTATTTGGACCAGACCTGACATTACTCAAGCAGTAAACTATTTAAGTCAGTTCAATAATTGTTATGGACAAGAGCACTGGGACTGTGCTGTTAGAGTGTTGCGTTATGTGAAAGGTACAAAAACCAAAGGCATTAATTTTTTAAAACCAAATGATAATGTTGTAAATTCATTGATTGGTTACTGTGTGATGCCGATTGGGCAAGGGACAAAGTGGACAGAAAGTCATATTCAGGGTACTTGTTTCTATTAGGGGGTGGACCCATTTCATGGCGGTCCAAGAAACAGTCATTTGTTGCTCAATCATCGGCCGAGGCGGAATATGTTTCACTATCACAAGCTTCGAATGAGGCAGTTTACCTAAGAAAACTAATCATGCAGCTTTTATCAATTAAGGATTTTTGTGTACAAATAAATTGTGACAATCAATCTGCTATATTTCTAGCAAAAAATGATGCATTTCAAGCTAGAACTAAGCAAATTGACATTTCTTGTCATGTTATTAGAGATCTAGTTCATAAGAAGTTTATCAGTGTGAAACATCTGCGATCAGAGCTAATGATAGCAGATATCCTTACAAAGCCTTTGGCAGGACCTAAGTTCTTGCAGTTCACCTCATTAATGAAAGTCGAATAGTTGCATATCAAGGGGGTGTGTTAAGATTTGATATTCATCTATTCAGATTTCTAGAGTTTAGTATAATTTTAAGTATTTGAATTTTTCCCGGCACTGCTCTGTACCACGTGATTTCCGTGTAATTTAATAAAGCTCACTTCCGGTTATTCTCTCTACTCAACTGTGGTCGTCATTCGTGTCATATCCTACAATAATCACGATCCAAGGAACAATCCTAATATTTAATATATAATAATAATAATAATAATAATAATAATCTTTATTGTAAATTGTAATTCCAATATACAAATTACAAAAGGTGATATTCATTTGTTTATATGTAGGGAGGGATGAGAGCTCCTCCCTACAAAATGTTCTTCCATATTACCTGCTACGTATATTTCACTATTACTTAATACTACTTTACTCTACCTCTACTATTTGAATAAAAGAGAAGAGAAGAAACGACTCGACTAGTCTCTGTGACTAATAATATTTAACAAAGTATTCAAAAAATATGTTTGATATGTTTATGATATAAGAAGAATGAAGTATAATGCAATGAAGAATGAAGAATTATTGATGAGGGCTCATATATAGGCTAATGTAGTGGAAATTTACAGTACATTTTTATGATTTCAGATATTCATCGATAGAGTAGTAGGCTTTATCTGTGAGGTACAATTTGAGCATGTGGCGGAATTTATTAAAATTGTCAGCATGAGTTTTAAGTTGTATTGGTAGTCGGTTGAATATTAGGGAGCATAGGTAGTGTGGGCTTTTGGAATAGAGTGAGAGTTTATGGTGGTCTAAAAATATTTTGTGTTGCCCTCTAGTGGCATGGTGGTGGATGGAGGAGTTTGTGGTGAATAAGCTGGGAAATTTCAAAACAAAGAGAATTGCTTCATTAATAAGTATCGATGGTTGGGTTAGAATTTGCAGAGATCTGAATAGATCACGGCAAGGGGTCAACGGAGGGACCCCGGCTTCTTTTTGTATTAAAATTAAAATAACTGTTATTGTTAATATTTTTATAGTATGAAAATTGTAAGTAGGCCTACTGTACTGTCTCTCTTAACTCCGACGGGTGAACAGTGCTGTTCAAGCCGAAACGTTTCGTCGTAATGTTATATGTGTACATATTTATGTGACCTTCAACTCTACACAGCCGCCAAATTCTTTCAAATTTAAGCTGTTGGCTCCTAGCCTCCTATCAATATTTCCCCACCCAACACCAAGTATTTCTAAAAAAGATTGTTGTAAGGATTAGTTTCCCCTTCACCTTTCACCTCCATCTTTCTTCCCATTAATATAAAACTAAACTGCTGAGTTACATTGACTTATACTACAACATTTTCCACCACCATTTACTATTCATTCACCATTTACACCAAGCTATTGAAGGTCAGTATTACATTATGTATGTTTTCTTATAGAATCAAGATCTTGTGAGGGAGAGGGTAAAGGAGACATGGAGAAGGGACAGGAAGATTTACTCGGAGTGGACAACAATGAAGAACTAGAGTCCCTGGAGGCGCGCTATGAGACCGTGCTTAATGACATGACCTGGGCAGAACGCATGGACACGCTTGAACAACTGCACGACTATGTGTCCCGCCATCCAGGTATGCATAGTATTGTACCACACATGACATGACCTGGGCAGAACGCATGGACACGCTTGAACAACTGCACGACTATGTGTTCCGCCATCCAGGTATGCATAGTATTGTACCACACATGACATGACCTGGGCAGAACGCATGGACACGCTTGAACAACTGCACGGCTATGTGTCTCACCATCCAGGTATGCATAGTATTGTACCACACACAATGTTCAAATGCCAGAGTTTCATAACCAAGGTAGAAAGATCCTAGATTTAGTTTTACTAGTAGGCTATATTGTTCTTAGTTACTTTATATAATGGCTCCAGTAAAGTAGGCCTACCCAAACAGATAACACTAACTGAAATGTGTCACGACGATTGGCTAACACTGCATAAAGTTACAAACTATGATGATGGCACGATTTATAACAATATTCAGAAATAATATTGTTCGATTATCATCCGCATTAGCCTACTATGTAGGCCTAAGTTCGGTATTGTTATTTCTCATACATATTATTATGTCAATGTTGCCTGGGTATGCATAGTCTATGTACTAAACAATTACTCTTAATACTGCTTCCTCAAGGTCGTGCTACTGAACTACACCAAAAACTCTCGTCCCCTTCCCGGCGTAAAACTCTTGCCGAGACGCTACGCAAGTTCCAGCTGAAACAGGCACAGGCGCAAGAGAAGAGAGAGATGATGCAACGTGCAAAGGCTCAACGGCTGAAAGACCTGCATGACAGAGTTGCTGAGGTGAGTGTACGACAAGCAAGTAATGAATGCCATTGTTAACCAAGGCAGGAAGATTCTGGATTGAGTTATAAACTTATATTATATTGTAATTAGTTACTTAAGTCCCTTAAATCAATGTTCAATATATTAGTAGCAAACATCAATAATTTAATGTTCTTGTCACTGAAAAACTGTATACCATTATAATCGTAAGACATTTGAACTTTTGTTTCAAATTCATAATGCATATCATACATAATATACTGGCCTACTCGCATTACAAGTTACTTAAATTATAGTTAATCTCTATGGCTTTATAATTAGTAATTTAAATATACAAATACATTTTTTAATTTGTAATTTTAGAATTTGAGCTCAAACAGTATGACTAGTGATGACATCGGGTTCAAAAAGTTCAAACTGGTTCCTCCACGCCGGAACCGGTTTTTAAGGGTCAAGATTTGTTCAATGTATCAGCCTTACGTGCGTGTTTTTTGGAAGCAACTGTACGGCCGAGAGTGTGCTGGCTTCGGCGCCCGCGCTTTGTTACGTACGGCTGCCGACAGTCAAGTGTCATGTAGCAGCCTCGTGTATCAAGGCCGGTCGAGTGCATGATAATCAACTGGCAAGGAAGTATAGATAGCCAGCTACGTCATCACGGCCTCCGTGGAAATAAACTGCTCAAGAACCGGTGCAGAGAATTACCATTTGTGCGGGAAAACAGCGGGAAAACAATCCGTGAAGATCACTGTTGTAGCAGAACTTGAAAAAATGGAACTGGTTTGAAAACTTCGAACTGAGTTGCTATAGAACTGGTCTGGAACTAGTTTCCAGGTATCCGATGTCATCACTAAGTATTACCTACAAAATGTTTCTCTTAAATTTGTAAAAAGAATAACCAGCTAAAATTTAATGACATCCCTCTGAAACAATATACTGCTATGTACTAAGTAGGCTAACTACCCTAAGCAGTTAATTTGCCAAACATAACCAGCATTATGACCTAACGGTTGACGCGTCCTCAATCCAAATGAACCAAACATAACCTTTTTTGAGATCTGCACGGCGATTCTCTATAATCCGCGTAAACGTTTAACACCACCATGTTAAAATTTACCGCACGTTAAGATAACGCGCGATTCCCTAAATAAAACTGTAAGGTGCGTTAACCGTCTCGACCAGTATAGCAGACCCGCGCCTGTTATATATTAGTTTGGCAATGTTCTCGAGAAGGCTGTGTGGTTGCGATCACTCAGCCAATGAAAACGCTGGAATGAAGAGGAATAATTGACATGAGTCGATAAAGTCAATATATATCGACCCGAATATTTATCGACTCTGTCTTGACGGAATTGAGGTTATGTTAAATTATATTTGTATATTTAACTAATGCAGTATTGCACTCAAATATATACATATTAACCCCAAAATTGATTTTTGACTATCGCTACAAAATACGATTATTCAATCGTTCAAAAATTTGTAGTGGAGGTGTAAATCAAAAAAATATCCTCCATCTTTTTTAACGCAGGGCTAAAGGCAAGGGTTTGGATTGCGTTAAATGTGACATCACATTTTACATCAGCTGACGATAAAATTCGTTAGTGAATCACAAACTTGCAATGTTATCGTTAATTAACGCCAAAGTGATATTTAACGTTAACGCGGACATTGGAATCGCCGTGATGGTCAATGATTTACTAAGTTACAGTATAGTATAATAATCACAAGTGACAGCAAGTATTGGGTCCAGTGGCAGTGTTTGGATTGTGTTGCTGGACTATTCCACTTAGTAGTTTGGTTTGATCTTAGCTTAAAATTTGTGAGGTGTCTTCTCAACTTTCAAACACAATTTTAAAATGTATTCATATTTAACAGTGTACCTACAAATTCTTCACCTTTTGTATGGGTCTGTGATTTTGTTTTGAAGGTGAAGCTGATGCAAGAGGCAAACATTGCCAAGCGCCGATTGTTACTCGAACGTAAGCTGAAGAACGCCGAGAGTAGAAGGAATCTTCACCTTAAAGGAATCGTTCGCAAGGCTCATGATGAGGAGCAGAAAGTCAAAGAGTTGGCATTTATTACCGAATTAGAGGCGCAGAACAAGAGGATTGATTTCATCAATCAATGTCAAAAACAAGAAGTGTTGGTTCAAGGTAGGAGTCAAAAATTATTTCTTACTTTTAAGTTTTAACATTCCCCAACCTCAACACAATCACCATTCATCAATGTTAATAAAAATTTATTTGGATAGTGCAGGATTCCAATTTCCAGCATTGTAATTCACGAACATGGGGCTTACTGTTGCAGGACGTGGTTAGTACTTGGTAGCCAGCCAGCTGTTTTGGCTTGTGGTTAGTTACAGGAAATTTACAGAACACGTTATAATGATGCTCAGACAATAAATTGTTTCACTAGGATGCTTCACAGACACTAAGTACCGGTAGTTGTAGTTATCAATGTTTATTAGTATTTGCCATTTGGTCTATATCCCTGCTTTCCTACATTTTTGGTTTAGTTTAGTTTTACCATTGTAAAATCAAATGTTTTAAAACTAGCAAGTACTTGTACTCCAAAGTAGTAACAATCTCTCTATAACATTACCCTCTTCCATTTAAGTTTTTTTTTTCAAATACCACGGCTACCGGCCATGGGATCGCTATGACCTCATTGTCTCACTCCTCTATTTTGATCTCGCTGAGAGCGAACATGTCTCAGGGCACAACACCTCGTATCCAAGCCAATTCGGATTCGTCCATTTTGTCCATGTGATAGGCCTAATTGGAAATGATCTACTTGTAGACCTGTTGATTTGAAGTATTCTTTGAAGGATTCTTTGAAGTTGAAGTTTCATCAACATCGGGATAGGTAGTCGTTTTTCCAGTAGAATACTAAATAACTCAGAAAAATGGTCTGAAAATTTAAAAAAATAATTTAAGTGGAATTTTTATGAGAAATTGTTCTTCAATTGTTTCCTCAAGTTCTTTTCAAGATCTAAATAGCCGTTTGCCCAATAAAGGGCAAACAGGGGAACAAAAACCATAAACACAAATAATAAACAGGAAACATCCAAGCTATTTTCCTCAGATTAGTCAAATTGAAGATTTGCTGTTTGTACTTCATTATGCTGTCAAATAAAATAATCGCACATAACCACTTGAAGTATCTATGATAAATCGAAAG
>JAMZAV010011742.1:0-19968 GCA_024449915.1 Sweltsa coloradensis | reverse complement strand
TCTAAATAGCGCATTAGCTAACCTCGTTGAGGGCAATAATTTCCTACGTAAACGATTGATTTGCTATTGTGTAACGGAAGAATGTGCGGTGATTTTCTCGTCTCGTATGTTGTGTAGTTCGATGGCCGGGATCAGTTCCCGGACATGACAAAGCGATGTTTTATAAAGTACGAACTCGCGTCCCCCGTCAGAAACTAACATAGAAGTTTGGCCTTGTAGAAACCCTCACGCTTGTGTGTCTTGTGTGTGGCATGTCACGCAACTCAACCCTACCCCAACATATTAGGAAAGTCAAGAAAGAAATGTGCGAGGGCTGGTTCTAGGGCTCAAGTCCATAAATCACCATCAGTACAGGAAACTTAGTCAGGTTTGTCACAATCTGGCAATGAGCCTTTAAACTAAATTGGTTATATTCAAAGTAGAATTATTTTTATTTGTTTGCATTTTGTTCATAGCATCCTCACGGTGACTAAGAAAAATAACCTTTACAATTCCTTCAAATAAGTCAGCCACATACGGCAACGCAGATTGAAGTATAAGCTAAATTATAACCTATTAAGTAGTAGGCATTATACATCAAAAATATAATCTTAGGTCTATTATTAAGCCGAGATAAGTGGTTTTTTAGAAAATTATAATAATCAATTAAGCCGTTTATATTACGGCAATCTATACGGGAATTAAACACGTACGGCCTCGACTTCATAACTTTTATTTATATCCGATGGGGGTTGAAGTGTAATATTACCGCTTTGTCAAGCTATTTTATTAATACGAAAGTGTAAATAAATTCAACTAGTTCTTGTCGTGAAAATGGCCTCGCAAGATTCATGCGCACTCGATGTGATAGGTGGTAATAAAGTTAGGGCGTAGATTAGCCGCCCCAAATAAACTCAAACGAAGTCTGATATTATTTGTCCAGCCAACTTAACAATAACTCTGCGAGATTGGACTGTTAAGTTGTCAAACCTTCTTAAGGCCATGTTTCAAACTATCCTCGTTCACCAAACTTGTTGACAACTTTGAGAATTGTTCGAAAGCAGGGTAAAGTACTTGACAGGACATTTCTTATCGTATATTTATTTCAGTTCTTCTTAGTTTTACAAGACAATCATGTGGACCACTCGAATCTCGACCTCGTTTCATAGACTTTTATAAACAACAAATAAAACTGCTATATGAAAATAAAGCATTTACAAAAGTAAATACATTTTCTAATGTTATGTTAACTGCCAGAATACACTTTTCCAAAGTTAATCCACTGACTCTAGCAAGATAGACAATTGGGGCAGACAC
Organism: Sweltsa coloradensis; assembly: GCA_024449915.1. Classification (NCBI taxonomy): domain Eukaryota; kingdom Metazoa; phylum Arthropoda; class Insecta; order Plecoptera; family Chloroperlidae; genus Sweltsa; species Sweltsa coloradensis. The sequence goes on along the minus strand of JAMZAV010011742.1, from coordinate 18,672 downwards.
ATATCGAGAACTTTGCACACTTTAAAAGCATATCCCTCCTCAACATTCATTCTAATTTCTAACAGAGCCATATAAAAGTTAGATGGAAATGTATTGGAAAATGTTTGGACAAATAACATGAACTGAACTGATATAATAAGTAAACAAACTATATATTTAGAGGTTATAGGTTGTCAAATCATTTACAAGACTTGGTTTGGCATCCAGGTAATTCTGCCCTGGTTGAATTTCCTCGCCTCGTAACATATCTCACACACGTATAGTCTATTTGCATATACACTCGCCCAATATAACTTTGAGGCGCAATAAGTATAGGTTACAGGTACTCAAAAGTATTTAAAACATGAAAACCTAATATATCCAATCAAATGCATCCAGCAGCGGTAAACTATTCATTAATCAAAATATTACGCGAAGTGTCCATGTTATACTTGTCAAAGGCGAGGCCACATGAAGTATGGAACCTTGTCTAACACGGCTCATGTCGTGGACCCACCTACTCTTCTGACCGACCCCGGTCAGCCTTGGCTTTGTTTTGATTTATGTGTGCATGAACAGATAGACACGCACAATCGTACACACAAAGAAAGATAATACCTACGCCTGGGAAGATGATTTACATTAATATCTCACACAGAAGACTACGTCACAACGTCTGAGCAAACACGCTTATCAATGAAAGTCGGGATAATAAAGTCATATAACGATATACAAATTATTGTTTTATGAAAAGTAAAACTCGATTGATGTATTGTTTCCAGCGAGAAACCAAGAGTCGTTTCTTTATGCAAACAATACATTTACATAATACTCCGTACATTTCATTTGAACTCGTGCTGAAGTAAACAATTAGCCTCACGCCACCCTACATAAATCTTCTCCGAGGTCAGTCTGAAGACACTGTCAGAACAATGCACATGAAACTTGTCCGCTGATGCGAGGGCTTTCAAGTGCTTTGCAAATACCCTCTGACTTGAAAGCACAAAGGGTGATCATTCCAAACAACTTGAATCTGCCGAGATTAATAATTAGGGGAGCTATTGAAGTACAGAATAGCACCATACATTTCAAAGGGGTTGATTGTAGAAGATTTGAGTAGTGTGGATACATTACTAGGAAAACGCTAAAGTCCCGCCGCGTTGATGGATGAGCTTTTTAAAGGTTTTAGTTTGCGTGGGATATCTTTAATTTTGCAAGTGCTTTGTTTTGCTGCCTACGCATTGTAGGTGAATGTTGTCAAGTTTCTTTTGTTTCTTGTCAATTGGTTTTATTTACCGTAAAAAACTTGTATTAAAAGCTTTATTTCTATGGATTATGGCTAAATTTTTCCAATTTTTCTTTAAAAAGGTACTACATAACCATAACCTTAATGTCCATGTATAATATGAACGTTGTAGCCCCACCCGTTTGGTCAGAATTGGCCCAAATGGCACGAAAATATCGCACAAAAAGTCAAAAACGTATATTAAAAGCTTTATTTCTCTCGATTCTGGCTAACTTTTTCAACTTTTTCTTTCAGAAAGCAATACATCACCATAACCTTAATGTCCATGTGAAATATGAACGTTGAAGCCCCACCCGTTTGGTCAGAATTGGCCCAAATGGCACGAAAATATCGCACTAAAAATTGAAAAAAATCGTAAAAGTACGATATTCATGAGAAATATTTATTCGATTGTACCCAAAAACGTGGCAAGTCTAAGTTCAGAGAAACGAAGGTCCTGTCAAATTTTCATCAAGATCGCATATGCCGTTTGCCCGGTAGAGAGCGAACAAACAGACAGAAAAACGAAAAAAAAAAAAAAAAAAAAACACCCGAGCTAAATTTTTTGGGGGGTCGGTGAAATTGAAGTCTTCGCTTCGCTCATCCAATAATATAGGCAGGCCTAGCTAATCTTCCACTGGTTCAAACTATTTGGCACTTAGAACAATAATACCTTTGAAAATATGATTAGATACCTCAATATCTCAATACTTTTATTGATAGTGTGTAAATGTGAATTGTCGTTGACATATAGTATACACCGTATTGGTAGGAAGTACCCTGCAAAGACATAAAATCATTTCATCCTGTAAAACAGATATTGGCATGATCACAACCAATCACGGACAAGGGTCGTTTTCTATGCGGTCCGCGCTCTTATTATAACAATGATAATTATAGTATATGCTAAATTGACTCTAATGACGCAAGTTAGAACTCTTCCGAGACGTAGGCTGTGTCTGCGAATTATCTTTGGCGTGAAATATAGTAAGAATAAGAACATCCACTGATCCCAAGTCTCGAGAACGAGTTGGTCCGAGACAAATTAGCGTCTGTCCAAACGATGAGATTCTCGCTGGAGCGAATATCTACGTCACAAGTTTAAACTCTCGTTAAGTTTTATGTCTGTCGCTAGAAACGAAACAGTTTGCGCATCAAGCGGGAATCTGATGTTGGCACGCGACCAAGGAATAGGCCGTAAAAACGCTCTGGTGTGACCAGAAAACGTTTTGACAGGCAGCGGAATGTTTCGCCATTGTTGCACAACTTTGTGTCTTGAATGGCACAAACGTTTTCATAGAAGTCAAGTTTTCGGTTCCGTAAAGTTTGTTGTGCAAGGCGATGATTATTTGGTATTTTCGGTTCAAATTTTGGCAACGATTGTGGAAAGGTTCAGTGGGTGGAAATAAAACACGGCTACGTGACTGAGGCCGGGCTTCGAACCTAGGACGCAGGAGTCACGACCACTTCTTCGGCTCTACTGTATTCGATTGATCCTCCGTGGTTGTCTTCAATGAAGTCGAAATGAGGTAAAACTCAGAGTATAGCATTGAGCAACTCCAACTCCAATATGCAAGTATGGTAATGATATAGGCGACGTCCAGCGCCAATTATACGTACACTGATTGACTTGCAAATGAGTGAGCGTGCTTTAAAACTTGCTGCAAAGATATGCAATTAAGTATTAGATGGGCTTACCCTGCCCGCATGCATTAAATTTATGCAAGACATGACATTAAGTGTAAAAGATATGTCTGGGCGAATACCATCTCTTTGAGATGCCCAATTTTACTTTAAAAGCTGGGAATTCTGAACTTCGAGAATGTAACATTCCAAAATTTTCAGGACGCTCGCTCGAATATCAAATTGATATTCATAAGAAACTATTCATGGGCGGACGGAGTTTATGATGTAGCGCAGAGCACAGCGCTGCGCTGCGGCAGTTATTGGGACCCTCTAGACGCATAGACCACCAACGACAACACACTTACAGCAAAACGTGTTATTGGATGAGCGAAGCGAAGACTTCAATTTCATTGACCCCCCAAAAAATTAGCTCGTTTTTGTTTTTTTTTGTCTTTGTTTTTTTTGTATTTTTGTCTGTTTGTTCGCTCTCTACGGGAAAACGGCTTATGCGATCTGATGATTTTTTTTAAACTAAATTTTTAATATTCAATTTGATACGTTATTAAGATTATTGTATTACTATGCATTGTTGTTGTGATATTACTGTTTCAAACTTTACTTAACTTGAGTTCATTTTTATGTCTGCATTTATGTAATTAGTTTATTTGGTTGTCCCGTTGTAAATCAGTTTTCATAACTGAATATGATAGACGATTTGAAATCGCGCACATGGCCATAGCTTTACGTCCCCCCAAGTCCAGCAGTGTCAGAACATGGGAGCAGCCCTGTACTCGTGAGCGACGCGTCCGAGGTGGTCGTAATTCCACCCCCAAGTGCTCGCTCATCAACCCCTGGGGTTTAACCTTCACGTTCACCCGTGACGCGGAGTGATTTGCATCCATACGAGGCGGCTGGGAGAGAAGCGCCTGCACGGGCTGATATCTGGAGGTAATCAGCCGGTGACTGAGCTACTAAACGAGGCTTCACGTGTATCTCACACCTCGTCAGGGCTAAGAGGGATCTTACATTTCTAGACACCACAGAAGGTAGGTAGGCCCGCCATTCACTCAAGCAAGCCGACGCAAAAAATTTTAAAAATAAAATGAAAACTGCAGAGTTGATTCTTTAGAAAATAAATTGTTTTACAAATTCTAGATTGTAATGAAAGTTATGTGATCTCACTTATGAATGACATATGAGTTTACAGCACCGCCCGCTACGGCCACACCCCCTCCCAGCCACCCACCCACCGCCACCTCTACGGCCGAGCGTGCAACAAGTCACAGCAATAAAGACTCCATTACGCGGGGTAGGCGTCGCCGCCAAGGCTGTTTCCTCTACTTTACTCCACCTTTCAATCTACTCCACTTTGCATTTTACGTAACGTTTCCCGACAGGCGATAGATATCACCGTAGTCGTGTGATGGAACACGAGATAATATCGCTTTGAGTCTCTTGCCGCCTCCTCGTGATAAGCCTCGCTGCTTGGATAGTCCGTGCCTGGGTTCGAACACACGTCCTCAAGTAGCCACCATTCAATTTGACATTTATGTATAATCGCACTCGTTCGACCCGAATGCTATTGTCAATACTTGATAAATAATAATATTCAAATGTGTTCCAACTCCAACGTCTATTTTGCTACAGTGAATATATTTAATTACAGTAAGTCTTAATCTATACATAACCACTTGTTTTGTAAGCAAAGCTAACTAAGATTGTAAACGTAAACGAGCGTTATATAAAGTAAGTTATACAAAGCTAATAATAAAAGAATACCTCGTCACCACCTTCCTCTAATCCCCTTTATCCCATCACTTGTTCTTGCCTAGTCTCATGATATTCATGCCAGACTAAATATATTCTATATCACGCTCCCTCCCAACTCATCTTCATAATTCTTATAATCAAGCGGTGTTTCTTATAACAATACCGACCAATTTTAGATTTTCATCGCTAGCACAAAACTCATAAGCACAAGCATAAGAACACACAAGCTCAAGCATAACTATATTCCGTGCCTCCCTATATAACAGTAGATATTGTATTTGCTGAACAAAAAGATCTCAGCATCGCATTTCTAAGAAAATAATATACAACAGAAAGCAATCCTGAGTGGGGCCCACACACAAACTCATCTTTCTCGTTTCGTCTTTCAGATTGAACCACCCTCGCACTTCTACTTGCGCTTTCTTCCAGCTACTGGATGTACCAATCAATCATGGCAGATGTTGCTTATATAACATTACATGTAAACCACCAATCGCAGCCCTTGTACGGTAAAGTCGGCGCTCTCTCGTAAGATGATGGTCGGATCAAGTCAAGACAGAAGATGACTGACTAACAAGTAATTCGGAGAAATCGCCACTCGATCATTGCAATCGGCTCTGGACAACAATGTACAATATATCACAAGGACTTTCTCTGTATCTGTGATGGACGACGTACATCACGTGACGTCACATATGACCACGCCTGAGGTGAGCCGCGCCCCACAGGAGACAATATCAGCTGTTGTTGTGTCTGAGCATAGTACTCGGTCGTGATGTGAGCCAGGGATGTCGTATGATGATGAGGGATTCGAACCTTGTCCCTAGGTACGATACGTCTAGGACTTGTTTGTGTCAAAATGTCTGGAGATTTAAAAGGACCGTGAGTCAACAACACTGCCTATGAATCAAAGAAGATACGTTGACAATGTGAGACTCGCAGAATAAGGCATAAGTTACAAGGGTTTTAGATTTTATTTCTCGCTATGGCAGAGTCGCGGGGAAAGTAGATAGTTTTAACAATTTGAACATAAAGGATACAGAGATATCAGCCAGGGCAAACTATGCCCTGGAGAGTGGAGACCATTCTCGAACTTGTTGGTCACATTTGTCAAGAATCGCAAATTTAACAAAAAAATTCATCACACCTTCTTGTTTTATCACATTTATACTGTCAGTATTGCTTTTATCTACGCAACAAACTTACAGCCTTACTGTTGTTTTAGTGGGGTCTATAAGCTAACAATCGTGCTAAACGGGGAGCAAGCATGAAAATTTGTGAATTTACTCATATGATCACAAGGAATCCAAAAATAGATGGCTCCAAGTTGAGTCCTTGTAACTTTCTTATTAATTTAACTAGGAAAACGCTAAAGTCCCGCCGCGTTGATGGATGAGCGTTTTTTTAAGTTTTTAGTCTGCGTGGGATATCTTTACTTTTGCTAATGCTTGTTGCTTTGTTTTGCTTCCCACGCATTGTAGGTGATTGTTGTCAAGTTTCTATTGTTACTTGTCAATTTGTTATTATTTACCGTTAAAAACTTATATTAAAAGCTTTATTTCTATGGATTCTGGGTAATTTTGTCAACTTTTTCTTTCAAAGGTACTTGATCACCATAACCTTAATGTCCATGTATAATATGAACGTTGTAGCCCCACCCGTTTGGTCAGAATTGGCCCAAATGGCACGAAAATATCGCATACAAATCAAAAAAACTTATATTAAAAGCTTATTTCTATTAATTCCGGCTAACTTTTTCAACTTTTTCTTTCAAAAGGTAACTACATCACCATAACCTTAATGTCCATGTATAATATGAACGTTGTAACCCCACCCTTTGGTCAGAATCGGCCCAAATGTCACGAAAATATCGCACTAAAAATCGAAAAAAATCGTAAAAGTACGATATTCATGAGAAATATTACTTCGATTGTACCCAAAAACAATACACCTCTAAGTTCAGAGATTTCGAAGGTCCCTCAAATTTTCATCAAGATCGGATATGCGTTTGCTGGTAGAGAGTTAACAAACAGACAGAAAAACAAACAAACAAAAAAAAAAACAAAAAAACAAAAAAAAAACACCCGAGCTAAATTTTTTGGGGGTCAGTGAAATTGAAGTCTTCGCTTCGCTCATCCAATAAAATTAATTGATTAATTAACCAACAAAAAAATTTTAAAGGAGACAACACAGTCGACATTGGTATCAAATGAAAGCTTATTTTACGGAGAATGAATAAATAAAAAATATTTAAAAATTTATTAATGAATCATTAATTAATTGAATTTTAGTAATATTTTACCACTTTCGATTTATGTATAATTATGTACACCTAAAATTCTACCGATTGTTATACAATTTACCCCTTTACTGACATAATGCCAATAAATCCAAATTTTGTTGGCCCCAAACAAAATTCCTTCAACTCTCAGATTAATTGATTAATGAAATAATAATTAGATTAATACCAGTTAAATGTATGACATTCACAAACCACAGTCAACTGATGTATCAAATAAATAACAAAACAAGCATAATAAAAAGAGAAAAGTGATGGCCCCAAGGTCGGGTTCTTATCACTTTCCCATTAATTCAATTAATTCAATTAACGGCAATTAATCACAAAAATTACAAAATTAATGTACAAAATAAACACAGCAAAGTCGACTTGGGTATCAAATGAAAGCTTATTTCACGAGTAAAAACGTGTGAAAAAATATTTTTCATTTATTAATTAATCATCCAATTAATTACATTTTAGTAAAGTTATACCACTTTTGACTTTTGTATAGTTATGTATTCCAAAAACTTAACCGATTGTCATAAAATTTCACCACTTTAATAACATAATGCCAATTAATCCAAATTTTGATGGCCCCAAACGAAATTCCTGCAACTCCCAGATTAATGGATTAATGAATTGAGAATGAGAGATTCCCTTAAAATTGTCTTAACATTCAATTATGCGCTACGATTGACAATTGTAGTATTAAAAACAATATGATCACAATAAACCTAAATAATGATGAGTCCAAACTGAATTCCAATTAATATTATTAATTGAATTAATGGAATAATTATATTTATTTCAATCAAATGTGTAAATGATCACAACATAGTCGACTTGGGTACCAAATGAAAGATTTTTTTATGAATAATTAAAATGTGAAAAAATATATTAAGTTAATTAATTAATCATCTAGTTCTTATTACACTTTAATTAACGGATAGCATATTAATAAACATATGCCGTAATAAAATTCTGTCAATGTTCTTAGTTACCATACAATTGGCTATTATTTAATACACCAGTTGACTGTGGCACGTGAACTAGCTAATTCTTAATTTCATTTATTTAATAAAATGTAAGTTACAAGAATTTCGTTTGGTGCTATAATTATTTTATTTTATTGACATCGTGTAAGTAAAGTGGTAAGATTTTATGACAATCGGTAGAGTTTTTGATACCTATACATAACCAATGTGGTAAAATTTTACTAGATTGTAATTAATTAGATGATTAATTAATTAGATGATTAATTAATTAACTAAATATATTTTTTCACATTTTAATTATTCATAAAAAAAGCTTTCATTTGGTACCCAAGTCGACTATGTTGTGATCATTTACACATTTGATTGAAATAAATATAATTAATTCCATTAATTCAATTAATAATAATTAATTGGAATTCAGTTTGGACCCATCATTATCTAGGTTTATTGTGATCATATGTGTTTTTAATACTACAATTGTCAATCGTAGCGCATAATTGAATGTTAAGACAATTTTAAGGGAATCTAGCTCATTCTCAATTCATTAATCCATTATCTGGGAGTTGCAGGAATTTCGTTTGGGGCCATCAAAATTTGATTAATTGGCATTAGTTATTTAAGTGGTGAAATTTTATGACAATCGGTAAAGTTTTTGGAATACATAACTATACAAAGTCAAAAGTGGTATAATTTTACTAAAATGTAATTAATTGGATGATTAATTAATAAATGAAAATATTTTTTCACACGTTATGTTACTCGTGAAATAAGCTTTCATTTGATACCCAAGTCGACTATGCTGTGTTTATTTTGTACATTAATTTTGTAATTTTTGTGATTAATTGCCGTAATTGAATTAATTGAATTAATGGGAAAGTGATAAGAACCCGACCTTGGGTCCATCACTTTTCTCTTTTATTATGCTTGTTTTGTTATTATTTGATACATCAGTTGACTGTGGTTTGTGAATGTCAAACATTAACTGGTATTAATCTAATTATTAATTTCATTAATCAATTAATCTGAGAGTTGAAGGAATTTTGTTTGGGGCCATCAAAATTTGGATTTATTGGCATTATGTTAGTAAAGGGTGAAATTGTATAACAATCGGTAGAATTTTAGGTGTACATAATTATACATAAATCGAAAGTGGTAAAATATTACTAAAATTCAATTAATTAGATGATTCATAAATAAATTTTAAATATTTTTTCATTTATTCATTCTCCGTAAAATAAGCTTTCATTTGATACCAATGTCGACTGTGTTGTCTCCTTTAAAAAATTTTTGTTGGTTAATTAATCAATTAATTTTTTAATTCAATTATAAGAAAGTTACAGGAACTCGACTTGGGGCCATCGATTTTTGGATTCCTTGTGGTCATATTAGTAAATTCACAAATTTTCATGCTTTCTTCACGATTTGCACGATTGTTATATATATTGGAGCTTATAGACCCCACTATTTGTAAACTGAGGACATTGTATTTTGTTTTGTACTTCAACCACGCCTTCTGAAAGTGTCGGAAGGTGCAATGGAAGTAGTGCAATATGTGAACTCTGATTGGCTCAGCCCCAGATATCACTCCGCCAGCTGCAGGGGGCAGACATCTTGTTTTAGAACCACCCTCGCAGACCCATAGGTTAAAATCTAGTTTGTTTTCGAAAGATTTGCGAATAATTCTGTTGAGAATGGCGCCTATGTTGTTTATTGAAACCGTCAAGCATATGGTCGATCTCAGTCTGTTAGGTAACTGTTCAAGATGTTGAAATTGAAACTAGCACGGTCAGTTGGTGTAGTATTTATTCGCTAAGAGTAACTACGATAAATGAAAGGTGCATCAGGGCTATGTTGACTCCACACAACTACTGGGAACAATGCCCGAATATATATATCGATTCAACAAACAATTTTACTTACACTGTTTATTGATATTGTCGGGATATTGTCAACGCCAACGTGCAGTCTCAAAAAAGTGTTGTGCATTAAATACAAATTCGACGTAAATGCACATTACAAACTGAAAAGGATGAAATTACAGTAATAAACGCTGAAAAAGCTTTCGCCCTCTTGCGCGCAATGTCTACTACACAACCGCAAAGACGCATTTACATATATGATACTTCATCGGGCACGAAAACAACTTGTTGAAAGCATCTGTAAAAATAAAGATCGGTGTGTTTAGTAATCATAAAGGTTTCCCCGGTTGTATGTCGAGCCAGACAAGAATCAGAAACCAGGAACAATATGGCGGTGATTGTCCAACAAGTTGTCTTCGCACGGTGTAGTGGGTTTATGATCGCGTGGGTCGACTGTTAGAGCCAAGAATGTCACTCTCGTGTGTCTAATCAAGTGTTGACGGCGCAATTAGAGTGCATCAATCTCGGGTGAGCAACTGGCACTAAACAGCGCACGAAGGCGCGCTTGATGGTTGTTGTAGGGGGATCAGACGGTGTAGCCACAGACCAGAGAGCAAGACACGTGACAAACTGAACAATAAACCCTCCTACTTTACCTTGCCACGTGTCCTTTATCGGTGATAACAACTTACAACACAACAAGTAAGAAAGAAAGAATAGAGTGCAATTTCTATGAAAAAAAAAACAGGGATGTACTAATTTATCATTTTTATACGAAAGAAGTAAAAAGTAGGCCTATTAGAACAGTGAAAAAATTAGCTTATAAAAAATCGAATTAAATAATGTCCTCAATAAGTTAGGGCCATTAATCCCCAAGTCCAATATTTCATGTATGGTCGGTGGAATATTTCACGTGAGAAGGTAACAAATTAAGAAACGGTGTTGCTCAATTAATTATTACATTCGAAATTTGAGCTAGATATTGATATATTACTTTCCCATTTATCTACAGCTGTATGTGGGTGTGCCATTGTGCAAGGATAGGCCACTCTATACATAGAATTGTTCAGGTGCCACGCAATAAAAGATGGCTTATACAACCCCTACCTAATTATTGTGTCATCAAATCCACGCCCTCCTATCAATCTACGAACCAATGCCAAGAGTTTTCCTTCGCCCAGTCTGCGACTGCTTGTCCATGATATATTGCTGCCAACTATCCGTACATCCACGTAAATCTAACAACAACTCAAGACTGATGAATAGTCTGTGTAAACGACTCTTACACAGGCCAGCACTGATGAACACCTCATCCCACTAAACTGGTTCCACCAACTTGGAACATCTGAGGGGACTTATTTAGCCTGGCTGACCAACTGACCATGGCTCGAACATCGTCGGGCTTCTGTTATATCACTGATGGTTATACCTTCGTGAGTGAGAGGAACTTTGCTATTCGACAAGATCACACGATTAGTGGTGATAGATGAGAACGAAGAAAAGTTTTTAATATCCATGCCTGGAGTGAGATTCAACCCATGTCCTTCGGTTCCATGCACCAATCTATCCTCGTTAGACCCAACCTCAGACTATGGACCGAGCACTGACCCTTGAGTACACCCAGATCTAAGATACTGTCCTCATTGCCAAGGGCTGCTCGTAATGCCACTGCGGGAAGAATATCACACAGTTTCCGCCGAGCTAAAAAATCCATCCCGACCGGGGTTCGAACCAGGGCCTCCCATATATTCCAGGTATAGGCGCCTTCGAGCCCCGGGGATGGATTTTATTTTAACTTCTGAATAATATTAAATAATAATTCGACCTCCGGGAGTGTTTCCCGACTAACCAAATCGAGATATGTTATAGTTGTAGTTGTATGAAGGTGTTTACCTTCATTATTTTTAGATCAAAGCTTATTTCAGCTTGCAGCTCATGCAAGTACACGTACAAACCTTGGTAGGTAACATAATTTTACTCTTGCCAGGAGAATACAAAAGCATCATGTTTTATAACCGTGCATGGAACAGATTACCTTCATGACTCCATAGGGAGTACGACATCCTCATAAATTAAAATTACTATGAATAAAATAACATTTTTATAAGTCTGTATAGAGGTCCAGGATAAAAAACATGAAGCTGGCTTTTATATTTGGAATGTGGGTGTTACTATAGGCGAACACCAAATTTTCACCTATTTAAATTACGGGCGAATAAAATAACGTCTATATCAAGTCGACAGTTCTTGCAAGTAAGATCTACCCAACTAATACTGCCCAGTAACTACCCCAACTAGACACGGGACAAGAGCGGTAAAATAAACTTATCTTGGACGCGGGTGTTCTGTGATTCCGACATTTGTTCGCGTTGTGTATTCATTGTTCGACCAATGTGAAGCTAATCACGCTAGGAATATTCATTGTGACGTGCGGTATAGCAGCACAGAGGTTTGGGATTCTCGGTACACGATTATTTATAACCGGCAAATGCTTTTGTAGAGATTAGTATTAATTAACAAACTGCACGTGTATAAATGTAGCGAGCGTGTACACAGTTCGTACATTAACGCGTCGTTAAATCTCTGCATGATAATAATGTGCGGAATTACCGCAGCGCAGCGGGGAAAATCGAGTCGGTGTCTTTGACTACACGAAGAACGATTTTTGAATTTTGGCTAACGCCCGTCAAAGGTTTTCAAATAAAACCCGCGAATATTCTCTTCCGGGTACGTTACAAGTGTATTATCCTCTCAGAGTTCAAACACAAATTGATCCATGAAGAGATCGATCACACACACATGCACGCACGCATCAGCGTGAAATCTTAGGGGGGTTGATTATTGAAAACTCTCAAGAATCGTTTGCCTTGGTTATCCATATTTAATTTGAATAATTGCTAAATGTCGTGAATGAGCGAGCTATGTGGTCACTGTATCGGTGATCCTGATAATACTGTCGGCATGTTTAGTTTAGTCACGTACGTCAGCCGTGCGTGCTGAAGAAGTAAACATACTTTCGTACTTTCCAAATTACATAGAGCAAAATCAACATTTTCTTGTTCTGTTTTCAACCATGAACTAAATGCTTGTGTGGCCCTTTTTTCATTTAAGGCACAAATTTGTTCGTGCAATAAGTCCGTACAAAATTGTAATTTTTTGGATGAGCGAAGCAAAGACTTCAATTTCACCGACCCCCCAAAAAATTTAGCTCGGGTGTTTTTTTTTTTTTTTCTTCTTCTTCTTTTTTTTTTCCCCCGTCTGTTTGTTCGCTCTCTACCGGGCAAACGGCATATGCGATCTTGATGAAAATTTGAGACGACCTTCGTTTTCTCTGGAACTTAGACTTGCCACGTTTTTGGGTACAAATCGAAGAAATATTCTCATGAATATCGTACATTTACGATTTTTTTTCGATTTTTAGTGCGATATTTTCGTGACATTTGGACCGATTCTGACCAAACGGGTTAGGCTACACTTTTCATATTTCACATGCACATTAAAGTTTATGGTGATGTATTGACGTTTGAAAGAAAAAGTTGAAAAAGTTAGCCAGAATTTATAGAAATAAAGGTTTTAATTTGAGTTTTTTGAGGTGTTAAATATTATAACCTTTATTTCTATAGATTCTGGCTAACTTTTCAACTTTTTCTTTCAAAAGTCAATACATCACCCTACCTTAATGTCCTTGTGAAATATGAACGTTGTAGCCCCACCCTTTTGGTCAGAATCCGCCCAAATAGCACGAAAACATCACGAAAATATAGATTTTAGATCTTACTCACAGCCTTGTATGAAAAAATTCATTACTCACGCCTTGTTACCAATGACGTATATAACTTTGCTTGTTACAAACAATCAAAGATCCAACAGACCTAATGATTGCTTTGTATGGGCGGTGTTAATATGTTTTTATTATTTTAAATTAATATTAACATTTTATAATAAAAAAGCTCATCCATCAACACGACTAAAAAAAGCGTTTGAGAAGCTTCCTAGTAAGAGATATTTAGAAATGGTTCCTGACCAAACGGGGCCAATAAAAAAGGCAATGTACGAGGCTTGGTATACCCTTTTTAAGTACGGACAATAAAATAATCTCGATCGATCGAAAAATATAGGCGTAGTTTAAAAAGTACGAACGAACTTTCTCGGCTTTAGAATCGTAGCGTTCCTTCATTGAGATTCCGAGCTTCGTCCAGTCCTACACATTGCTGTTGAACGAGAAGAAGCGAAATATGCAGTTTATTTCGTTCCAAACACGTAAATCAAAATATAACATTCTGAAATTATATACGAGACATTTATGAAAGTGGTTCAAAATATGCGAATTGAGATAGGTGAGAGAATTCACTTTCCGACAATATGAAAATCAAATTAATTAAATGGATAATAGCCACAAGTCGTATCATCCAAATAAAATTTGTATTCAAAATAGGCCCACTTAAAAACTATACCAGTTATACTAGCACTTGGCAGATAACATGCAATATGATGATACTTTGTTGGTTCTACATAAAACATTTCTAATGTAGATGAAACATCTACAGTTCCAACATGCAAACAAATCGTGCGTGAAATCAAAAACAATATCACATCACATGCTCGCACGCTCACGAAGAACTCTAGCTTTCCCTCTGGTGTGGCGCATCCTAGCAATGCACGTGCATGTAACGTAACGCCATTATTTGGATTATTTAACAATACAGTGGAACGAATTATGCCTGTTCACAATGAAAGAATGCACCTCGCGGAAGAGCCTATTGCATAATATGTGAGTCAATGCATTTGAGAAATGTTTGCTATACTTGTCTGTGGATCAGACAACATAACTGTGATCACCCGGTTCAGATGCCAAGTGAAGACGGGGTCATTTTGGCCAACACGGTCAAGGGTCAAGCTCAAGGGTGCGTCTTCTTTTGATTGCTCGCCCAAATTCTTGCGAACTTGGGTTGGGGGATTTATCTTGTACAACACAACCAGGCCCATCTTTACAGTACCCATCTTCTGCGATCATTGTGACAATGATTAGTTTAAGTTTTAGTTTATTTGGATCGGGGCGCGACAACCGTTAGGTCGTAATGCGCCACTCTATCCTAGGGGATAAGAGGAGGAGAATCCCATACCGGTCAGAACCAGACACGGGTAGGGGAGGAGAAAGGGGTGGGTTGGGGGGTTCTTACAATGTTTACTAAAAACGCATGTACTACGTTTGTGTTTCCTGTGTCACAGTCACAGGTAATTCCTAACTAGGCTGGTGAACAGTTTGGACAAGTGTAGAAGCAAAGGCTATTTTAACGATATTCATTTTAAACTTACAAAACTACATACAGATCAGGGCAATGCCAGCGGGTTTTCGCCCCGATTCTCCGCCAGGATCGCATGATCGGGGAGTGACCACAGGACTCTTTACATTTTGGTTCCAGTGGAACTTACACATGACAGTGACCAAACGTCGATCGTCCTGCACTCTGGTGGGAAATCTGTCACCCACCATAACAATAATGCATTGCCGCCAAATTGTTGTAAAAATTCCTATTTTAATAACGTATAAAGACAACTGTGGTCACTCTCCGATCGTTCTGCGCTGTGATGGGAGATTAGTTTGACCATTGCCCTATAACCGCGATCATTTTAGTAATTCGGTAGGTAGCATGTGTGTAATGTATAAAAGTCTCATCTTATTTCTCCGCAAGTCGAGGTAGTTTTGTAAGTGATTCATTTGAAAGAAGAGGAATGGGTAACGCCAGTGGTAACAAATTGCATCTGCGCTGTTTCCTTATGTATCTAATCCCACAGATCTAGTGCTGCATTTGACACTCGAGGACAAAGTCTAGAAGATGAAGAGCAACGAACGAAAACCGAAGACACACAATGAAAACACGAAGAGTTTTAATCATGCTCGTGCCATACCCTATCAACAACCCTCAGGACTCGGGAGATGAAATATATTTTAGTAATCTCGTTGGTAAACGGTGACTCATCTACGTGGAATACCCTCCAGGGGAAATGTTCAATTTCACCAGTCAAAACACGAAGTCAAAAGACAAGAACTAGGATAACATTATTTATACCAAACAAGAAACTCGCTAGTAGCAAACTTTGAGTTGTTCTCCGTGTCTGATGTCTGAAACGTCTGTTTCGCCTTCACCTTCGCCGCGTGGAATGATATTCTCTCTCTAGCGAGCTAGTAAGGCTTCAGGTTTGTTTTATTTTTGCTTTATTGTAATGTTAATTCAGTTCATGCGCTCCATAGAGAATAGTTTAATAAAACATAATCTTGGTGGCGACTTGTACTTCCGTCTGGAGTTATCTTTATTATATATCGTAAAACACAAGGGGATAATGTTGATTAAATCTACACTGCGTATTGCTGTCGAGAGCAATTCAATTGATCGACGCACCAATAAAAGCTCCTACGCCAGCTCGTTGCATTGCACGGCAAGGTAAACGCTCCCAGACAAGTCTTATCTGCTACGGGACGTCACACTCGAGCAGGCTTGATGGACGTCAACACTTGGTCTTGCTGAGGCGGTGGTATCATTTAGCGTATGACTCTATCCATGCGATTGTGCTGTTCGAGACGCTAATTCAAATTTATGCCGTGTGCGGGAATTGAACCCAAACCCCGTAAGAGTCGCCTGTGGCCCAACCGTGAGAGCCCTCGAGGACGCGGAGTGCTCACATCTTTCACTTGCGCCCCACCACTTACCAGACAACGGGATGTACGTGACACACCATTGTCAGTCAGTAGGACTATCCCATCCTGGTCCTGAATCCTGACTCTTCTATCAGCTAATTATCTGGACACACCAATGTCAAGAGGACTATCCCATCCTGACTCCTGACTCTTCTATCAGCTAATTATCTGAACACGACGTGATAGCTTTATAATAACATTTACACGGTGTATTTACCGACTGCAATCACGCTTCGTGCAGACACTGGTAAAACAATGGCGAATCATATTGTATTGTTTCCATGTGCCCCTCACTAGTGCATGAACAAGTTCAATTATATTGTATTTACTCTGTATGTCGACTAAACTAGTACAAACAACACCCGAGCGCTAATCCTAGAACAAAGTCTGTGCATTGGTCAACACAACTCGGCTATAATGTGTGACTGTGTTAGTCTATTCTGTTTGACCGAAGTTTGTTAATTAACATGAATCATTAGCACGGCTACACACGGAGTGGCTCAGCATTAGCGTGCGTAGCTCTTACTCGTGCACGGGGGTTCGATGCTCGTCACTGGTAACATAGCCAGAAAACAATCTGAACGTGACGTCCCAGGCGAGTGATTTTTTTTTTTTTTTTTAAATAAATTTTAGGTGGGCGGAGGCCTAGGTTTTACAACAATTTTTTTTTTACTATCACGTTTACACGTTTATATAAAACTCTAAACGTTTAAACTCCACATGCGCGTTTAAACATTTAAACGTTTAAACGACCCATCCCTAATTCAAATTAAATTTTTCATTAAAATCTTTACTTCCTCAATTATACACTATAGAATCTAGATAAAATCCAAAATTTTAGCATTTAGGTATATCAATTTTCAGCAATTTCTAATACCCAAAATCGTATTTATTACACCCGAAAAATCTGCCTGGAAGAATCTGCCCCCCCCCCCCCCCCCCCAGGTTCCCAGAAGTCAAAATGTTCTGAATTCCATTTCTGAAAAGTTGTCCCCCCTAAGGTGTGACCCCGTGTCATCCCCGGTCACACGCAGGCCTCACACAATGGCGGGGTTTAGCTAGCCTAAGCCAGTCCACGACAGTAGCAAAGTTCAGGCCCATCACCGACTTTCTTCGCTAAGATAATCGATCCAGAGCTCGGCCTTGATAGCTCGGGAGACGCTGATACAAGACGCGACGCGTGAGGTAATTTAGAGGCGAGAATGCGTTGAATCTCATTCATTAACTACACTTGGAGGTGGGAGCCAGGTGGCTTTTGTTTGGGATTCTGGGACGAGCTGGTAGTGGTATCAAGAGTCCTTCAGCAACCAGGGGTACAAATACAATAATTAGAAGGTTTGAAAAGCTAAGTGGTACTAGTCTCGATTAGCCTCGTTCCACACAACAAATGTTATCGACACTGACTCTTCTAGCCATCTCAATCCTCAAGGAAGGGCGTGTGGATACAATTTTAACTCCAGGATAGTGATGTGTTCTTCTCCTTATGGATAATGATGCCATGATGCTTATCAAGACCCGTCCAGAAAAACGCGACACAAACAGTCGCACATTTATGTACGCCTGATATTTTGGTAACGACGGTAATCAGTATGAAGATCACGAGTTTAGGGAAAGAAAGAGGTACCATTGGCAATTTATGTAGCTGGAAACAAAATGTGCGATGACTTCGATTCGATTCAATTCCAAGGGTAATAATTCGTGAGAAGGGAAATAAGGTTGTTGCCAGCCAAAGCAAATATTTGCCAGCCTCGCTCGCGTCGAGGCGTTTAATTTCGTCGAGCCTTGCGTGCGAACTGTGAACGACGTCCAAAGAGTAAATCGATCCTCAGGCCGACTGATAAAACTTAATTAAGGGGAATCCCTAGAAGCCTATTTTCGGTCATAATACCAAACAGCTTCATGTTTCACTATTTCATTATGAACGCTATTACGTCACCCCCCCTCCATCTCTCCGCGGCGACAAAACTCGAGCCTTGAAACGAGACGGGCCAGTCGAGCATGAGCCGTAGGCTAGAGAGGACCCGCACGTCGAAGGTCGGTGGTGTCTATTTGACCCTCAGTTCTTCACGGGGAGCACGCGGCTCGGGAGCTAGGGGATGTTGCATCTCTACGCTACTAGACTAACTCTTTGACACGACGCGCTTCCACTTGCAGTGGTGACGTGGCGTGCGCATAGTTGT
>JAMZAV010011741.1:0-35111 GCA_024449915.1 Sweltsa coloradensis | reverse complement strand
GGAATCGTGTTAACAAACAAACAAAAATACCAAAAAAAGAAAAAAGAAAGAAAAAAAAACATTCTGGATTTTTTCTCCAGTGTAGTGAAATGGAATCTTCGCTTCGCTCGCTACGCTCATCCAATTATTTGATATTTCGATAATCGATAATGAATTTTGGTTATCGATTATCGAAAAAATATCCATTATTGATTATCGATCGATAATATCGATTATCTATTGTTTCGCCGTGGCTGGATATAGATGCAACTTCACAGACGAGATAGCAGATAATGTGTTGCAATAAAATAGTTAATATTCTTACCAGACGTTTACTCTTGCATTGCAGGGTACATGCTAGACATGCACAGACATCCCTACCCAGCAACCACAAATGTGATGTACCGGCCGGTGCCCGCTCGGGCTGCTCGTACGGCCCTGGCCGGGCTGCCCGTACGGGTACCGCCTAGGAGTGTCCCCTCGGCCGTGACGGGGGACCGCACGGGCTACCAGTAGCTGCCCCGGCCATAGCCCGTGCGTGCCCCGTTGTTTATAAAAACCGCTTGATGCCCGGCCGGTGCCCGGCCGTTAACCGTACACTCTCACCCTGTCTACGCCCGCACGGTCCCCGGCCAGTCCCCTGCCTATGCCCGTCCATTGACAATATCTAAGGTAGCATCCGTAGCGCGATCTGTGAGTTAGATGTAAAACCTAGAATAAAAAGTTTGGATGGATAAAATATCAGTATTATATAGCTATATTGTCTCAAGCTGTGACATCAGTCGATTGCCTGTAGGTGGATATTCAACACATATAAAATTACAAGTTGTTATAAAATTTCAAGTGTAAGTGTCTCGAACTCGATCCAGCAGCGCGCCTCTCCATCTGTAAGCCAAGCCGTTAACCGTTACGCCACGGAAGAACTTGATGCTCGGAGGGAATATCCACCTATAGATTCAACAGCAAATCGACTTGACTGAATTGTAGTAACTAGGAAGCTTCGCAAACGCTTTTTCAGGCGTTGTTGGAAAAGCGTAATTGTTTAAAAACGTAAAAAGCATAAAATTGCTATTTTCATAAGAAATAATTATTCAATATTACGCTAAAATTTCACGCGAATATATTAATTCATAAAATTAAGGTTCTGTAAAAAATTATTGCAATCGGAAGCATGTAGATGTTATTAGTCGAAGAAATTTAAAAAATAAAAAAGTCGTAAAATTTCCATTATCATGAGATATAATTTTTTGAATGCGCTCTAATTTCACACGAATATATAAATTCATGAAATTAAGGTTCTGTAAAAAAACCATTACAATCGAATAAAGCATGTAGGTGTTATAAGTCGAGGAAATTTTTTAAAATCGAAAAAAATCGTAAAATTGCGATTTTCATAAGAAATAATTTTTCGATTGCGCTCAAAAACGTGGCAGTTCTAAGTTCAGAGATTTCGAAGGTCTCCAGAAAATTTCATCGCAATTGGAGAATCGGTTTAGCCGGAATCGTGCTAACAGTCAGACAAAAATACAGAAAGAAAGAAAAAAACATTCCGATTTTTTTTTCTCCAGTATAGTGAAATGGAATAATTCGCTTCGCTCGCTACGCTCATCCAATTGTGCGCTTGCTCTGTGGCCCATCAGTATCGCATTTGAACTATTTTGGATGTGTTTTAATAGTGTTCAATATATTACACAAATGGTAAACAGTTTATTTTTTTAAAATGGGTGCAATAAATATTATGCTATTCCAAGCCGTTTCTGTTTTGAAGCGCATGTTCGAAATTTTGTTCCTGTAGTTGATATAGGCCGAGGCGGGTGCATATGCATAATAAAGTATATGCTGTCCGATGCCGATGCTGAATGATACGTTCATAAGAAAACGGTACTTATTCTATTGGTTTATGCAACCAAATTAAATGACTTCATTAGAGAGTTCACATCTTTTGTGTCAGTTGGTAAAAAGTTAAACTATAGTATACAGTGTTGCATTTTCTTTTAAGCTGTATAACAAGAGAAAATGTAAGCAGGCCAAAAGCTATTATATTGTAAGCAATGATAATTACTATGAAGCTTCGCAAACGCTTTTATCAGGCGCGTTGTTGGATGAGCGTAATTGTTTAAAAACCAAAAAAAGCGTAAAATTGCTATTGTCATAAGATATAATTATTCGATTACGTTCAAATTTCACACGAATATATAAATTTATAAAATTAAGGTTCTGTGAAAAAATTATATCAATTAGAATAAAGCATGTACGTGTTATAAGTCAAAGAAATAAAAAATAAAATCTCAAAATTGCAATTATTGGATGAGCGTAGCGAGCGTAGCGAGCGAAGCGAAGATTCCATTTCACTACACTGGAGAAAAAAATCCGGAATGTTTTTTTTTTTTTTTCTTTCTGTATTTTTGTGTGGTTTGTTAACACGATTCCGGCTAAACCGATACTCCGATTGCGATGAAATTTTATGGAGACCTTCGAAATCTCTGAACTTAGAACTGCCACGTTTTTGAGCGCAATCGGAAAATTTTTCTCATAAAAAACGCAATTTTACGATTTTTTTCGATTTTTAAAAAATTTCTTCGACTTAACACCTACATGCTTTATCCGATTGTAATGATTTTTTTACAGAACCTTAATTTTATGAATAAAGATATTTGTGTGAAATTTGAGCGTAATCGAAAAATTATTTCTCATGAAAATCAAAATTTTACGGGTTTTTTCTTTTCTAAAACAATTCTTTGACTTATAACACCTACATGCTTTATCTTATTGTAAAGATTTTTTCACAGAACCTTAATTTCGTGAATTATAATATATCGTGTTAAATTGAGCGCAATCGAATATTATTTCTTATACAAATTGCAATTTTACGATTTTTTCTTTTTAAAAAATTACGATTAATTAAAAAAATTAAGTTAATTTTTTTTTTTTTTTTATTTAATTATAAAAATTAAGTTAATTTTTTATTTAATTTAAATTTAATTTAAAAAAATCTTCGATTAAGTAATGATTTTTTCACAGAACAACAGAAAATCCGCGTAACACATGGCATCTCAATGCACCATATACGCTCATCCAACAACGCGGCGGGACTTAAGCGTTTTCCTAGTTATGAGAAAAAATTTTTTGGTAGCGCTCAAATTTCACACGAATATATCAATTCATAAAATTAAGGTTCTGTTAAACAATCATTACAATCGAATAAAGCATGTAGGTGTTATAAGTCGAAGAAATTTTCAAATAGAAAAAAAAAACGTATAAAATTGCGATTTTCATAGAAAATAATTTTCGATTGCGCCAAAAAACGTGGCAGTTCTAAGTTCAGAGATTTCAAAGGCCAACACAAAATTTCATCATAATTGGAGTATCGGTCTAGCCGGAATCGTGTTAACAAACAGCCAAAAATACAAAAAAAACGAAAAAAACAAACTAAACATTCCATATTTTTTCCAGTGTACTGAAATGGAATCTTTGCTTCGCTCGCTAGCTCTCTGCGCTCATCCAAAAATTCATTGTAGAGGAATATACTAACGAGTTGTTAAACAGAACAGAATTCATTTTGTGTCTGGTTTAGTGTGCAGGGCAGCTAATGGAACAGTTACATTGCATGGGCCGTCCGGGTAATGAATGAGGGGGAACAAAGAAATACATTCAGGGCATGTACTGGCTATGGCCGGGGAGCGTAAGGGCAGTCAAGGGAATGGTTGCATGGGTCCCGTGCGGTTAATGGCTGGGCGGAACGAAGAAATACATTCACGGGGCTTGTACAGGCTACGGCTGGGTAGCTAACGGGCTAGGTTCGGCTATATTACCAAAATTTTGCCCGGCCGGGTCCCGCACGACGCCCTGAGCTGAGCACCCGACGCAGCCCGTCCGGAGCCCGCACGCTGCCCAGAGTGCCCGGACCAATACCGGTGTCTCCCCGCACGCTTGTGTTTTGCTGGGTAAACTGTACTACCACCAATATTAAAACACCGCAAAATAACGATTTTTGTGATATCTCGAGAATGCTGCAAAATATCGCAAAACTGTTTGCAGACAGCTGTTGTATGGTTTTGTAAGGACTATAGCCTGTCCAAAAAATATTGTATTGTGATGGTAATGAAGTATTTTTATTGATAATTAAATAATTAAATGCATATTTGAAATAAAAACCGCACCGATTATGATGTAATTTTGCATGGTTTTAATATTGGTGATTATCTTTAACCTTGACTGAAAACCACTGAAACAACTATCTTATAAGCATAGCGAACATATACTTTAACATTTTTTACCTAGCCTATTGACAAGACTATGAAGGCTAAATAAAATAGAGTGATGGCTTAGACCACGAAAATTTACTAAGCATATGGCCTAGGGCTTGTTGGCTAAGTTTCGGCCTGGGTAGACTTTGCCTACTTTTATAGAAAAGTTTTTTGGTTTAAAGGTGGATCCACATAAAAACTTAAGACATAAGCATAAGGTTTTAACGCGTAGTCGTAATGTTGGAACATAGGAAACACGTACTGGCGTTCACACAAATGGGCTAGTTTTAAGACATAGTTTATAACGCATTAGACACTGTTTTAATGCGTAAGAAAAATGATCAGTTTTCAACTTTATGACAAAACCTTGCTTAAGTACGAAAAAAGTGAGTCAAACTAACATCTACTTTGAAAGGCTTAACTTCTACAGTCAACTACGCTTCCGTTATAAATAAATAAAGTTAGCAGGACTTGGAGTAATATTTGCATTATTTTCAACATCGATTGTAAAAATTCTTTAATTAAAATTCTCTCTGTTCACTCTGCAAAGAACTTAGAAGACAGCCGTCATATCTTGACATAAATTCTTTGTGCTTACATTTCTATGTGTACCGTAGTACCTTACGTGTTATGTTATTGTGTGGATTCACCTACAACGGACACCAGCTATAGGCCTTAAATAAATTTTTAATGAGACAGATTGACTCCATTATGATATTGTGTCCATAATTAAGCATTTAGGCTCATGTCCCATTTAGCAACCTGCATCAGTGTCCCATTTATGAACCGTATGTTTATGATTATTGATTATGAATACTTTGGGTCATTTGGCCACAAAACTAGGTAAGATAAGGATGAAATCACAATTGGGCTTTGCACGCAAAGCGTCCCGCAGGCCGCGCCACCGTAGTACCGGCCCTCACATCAACATAGAAGGCTGTGACTGAATGACGAGCTCATATATAGCTAGCAGCGGGTGTCATGGCCGATCTAATGTCAACTAAATAATGTCACTTTCATCAAATATTATAAATTACGTAAAATTAAGACCATATTGTTTTATCATGTCAAATACCAGAAGGTTGTTGATAGATGAAAGGACTGAAGAGAGATAAAATTTGTGGATAAATGCCGTGTGGAGAAAGAATAGAAAGCCTAGCTTGCCCTAGGCCTTGGCCCACACATTGGACGCTTTGTAAACTGTGTAGTTCTTGGAATCTAAGTATTTCGTGTACATCTAGGCGACTTACGCTTGGGATGGTACTAAGGTGGCGCTTCGAGTGTGAGAAAGTGGCAGTGCAAAGCCCAATTGATTTCACTTTACAATGTCGCAATTTAGAGTTTAAGATTGGCACATTTAAATTTTACATAATCAGTATGTAGGCCTAAATGATACTTGGTTTCATCTCGGACGAAATTTTTACTTTGTAGGTAGCAAAACAACCAAATTGAAATAAAAATTAAAAGTATTAGCAATCTCGATAATGTTTTGTTTGGAGGAAGCAGTACTACTGCTGCAACTTTTGGCAAAAAAGCTCAACCCTTAAAAAAACAGCTGATTAGTTATAACCACTGTCCCATTTATGCACTCTCTCCCCTTGCAGAAAAGATAAACACGTATGACATACGTGTTTATCTTTTCTGTTTATCTTTTTTTGTTTACATACGTCGTAAACAATGAGATTTATATTTTAATAAAATTCAAAAATTAATCTCGACCGGTGTTCGAACCCGGGTCTCCCACATTCCAGGTATGCGCCTGAGCCAACTAAGACCACTGAGACCTTTCAACTTCTGAATTGTAGTTGCAGTGTAGATAAAGGCACCTACCTGGAATGTGTGAGACCCGCGTTCGAACCCCGGTGAACCTTTTTATTTCTGAATTGTATAAAATATTAACAATTCTACCTACGGGAGGGAGTGTTTCCCGACTGACCAAATCGAGAAATAAATGTAATTTATATATTTCTGGACAAAAGCCTCCTAAGTAACGGGACACAAAAATTTCAGTAAATCACGGCCATTATGTGAAGACATTTATCAATACATAGTATTTATAGCCAACTCTTTAAAATCTTATGCAGTCTTCATCTCTTCGATGTATTCATGTTTGTGTTGAGTGTTGACGCTTTTCTTCTTCCGAGTTGCAGCTTTCAGGGAGTTCTGTAACATCAAACACATTAATACTTTACACAATTATGTTTTTTTAAACAAAATACATAACATCAGTGACACAAGAGTAAGAAACTAAATAATGGACACAAAACTAGGTTTACCAAATACCTATACAAATTATTACGGATGGCATCGGGTACCCGGTTCCTACCCGTATCCGTGTTTAAGTTCCGGTTTCTCTTTCGAGACCGTATTATACGCAAAAAATTGTATTTTTATGCTCAATTATTATTGTGGTCTTTTTTTGCAAAGCCTTTAACGCGCCAATATTCCTGCGGTCTACTTCCGCGAAGCCCATGATGACGGCACAGCAGCTGATTGTACCTTCACCCCCCCCCCCCCCCCCCCCCCCCGGGTGGTTTATCACCAAGTCAACCTCAAGCAGATTCTTCACGTCTCAGTACGGCTGGAGTTAGCTCTGATGCGTGTTATGCAACCGACCCTGACTGTAAACATTGAAGGTTATAACTAGAGATGTGGGTCGGAGATTTTCCAACGAAAAATTTTACGATTTGGAAAATTACTGACCAATTTTTCCAGAAAATTCCATCTTATAAATATTAACATAGGCCTAATCATGTTTTGTTTAAATTATTATTTGTCAATAATAAGTAATAACTAAAACATGTGTGTTCTGAGATAATAAAATTGTTCTGGTTGTGCTGAAAAATCTCAATTTCCAAGCGTTCGCTGCTGTCACGTGTCAGTGCTCGATAGTAGTCATAGTTTATCATTCTATTAGGCTTCAGCTGCTGCCAAATACATGAAATGAATAAATTGCAATCTTTTATTGAATGATACATGGATGACATCATAGAAAATGTATTTGTTGGACAAACATTTCCCGTAATCTTTTTGGAAAACCAACATCACTAGACTAATAACATTACATTACTCAACCATAGCAACTGTCTACATGAATGTGTTGGGTGGTAAAAGATTGATAGGAGGCTAGCTCGTCTTGTGGTTAGCCTACCTGCTTCCAATGCAGAAGGTCCAGGGTTCAATTCCCACTATAGTCAAAAAAATTTAACTTCTGATTTGGACTGAAGTCCATCAGTTCTTGTCTTAGAAATTTGTAAACGGTGACTTTGAAGCCGTCCCAGCAACGAGGCACATAATAAATTTAAGTTGTTCTAAATCGGCCTTGTTGATTCTGGCGTTGATTCGCGGGTGTTCGCACTGTCCATACCACTGATTGCTATATTTCCTATTAAAAATATTGATCTCTGGTTGGTTATCGCTAGAGCCATGAAAAAATAGCATTTATATTCTGAATATTTAGCATTAATTTTTCCAAATTTAGCATTTTATGTAGACATTATATTTTCGTTCTTCCTACAAAACCCCAAAATTGGGGGGAGCGTTAGGAGTTCTTGTATTTTTAATGGGAAATTAATTCAAATATGCTTTATAGGAACATTGCAATGCAATGTAGCACTTAAGAGTGCGTTTGTAACCCGTGGGAATTTACGTTAGAAGAGAGGAAGAAGAGCATGCTATTAACCCGGACTCAAAAGGCAGGACCTAGTCGCCTATATCAATCAGATTTTTGCAGCCAAGAACAACAGCGCCAGGCGGAGCATTATGGATTGCACAGTTCAGTCTTCACATTCACCCGTAGAGAAGATCCACGTGTTACGCTCGTTGCACTCGCATGACCATGATCTGAGCGGGCCGTTCCCACTGCTGATAGACCCCCGGATCCCCGCCACGCATTTTACCGTTACATGACTGTGAGATTGAGTAGCCTTGTTAGTGTTCAAACACAATCACACTTCGCGATTGTCTACAGGTATTTTATTATACTTGCACGTCTTTAAACCATCCTCATGTTTCTCCAATAGAATATGATATTTATATTCACACATATAATTAGGGACAATATTATTCGTTTATTCTAAAAAATTACAGTAGCCGTCGGGCAATATTAATTAAAAACAACGAATAAAAACTAAAAACAAAAATAATGAAACCTCGTCTACTGCGTTTTGTACTTGAGCGAACTTATTGTTGAAATTACGAAGAATGGAAACGTGTGAGACAAGTGAGATCGTGTTTTTTTGTGTCACCTATGTCAAGGTGAAGATAAGCATAGTGCTTTCTGTCGCCCACCCTCATTTTCCCACGGAACTATCGAATTCAACTTCATGTC
Organism: Sweltsa coloradensis; assembly: GCA_024449915.1. Taxonomy (NCBI): domain Eukaryota; kingdom Metazoa; phylum Arthropoda; class Insecta; order Plecoptera; family Chloroperlidae; genus Sweltsa; species Sweltsa coloradensis. The sequence continues at coordinate 26,555 of JAMZAV010011741.1, read as the reverse complement.
TGCAATCATAAGATATGTTTTTTTTGTTTCCCGCTTCTTATCATTGTGGTTTATTAATAATTTTATTATTAGTAGTTATTTTCTTTGTTTTTTTTTGCAGACGGAAAATCGGGTGTGGAATGGAGGAAAACAATTAACTTTCTGTTCAAAACGTGCAAACAGTTCTTATACAATTTATCTAACTTCTCCCAGAAATTGCCATAACTTTACCTTACCTTACCCAAAAACTTCAAAAAAGTAGGTGAAAGAAATAAACACGTGCACAGTCATTTAATCGCGTATATCATATCAGTCAGAAACGTAGCTTGAATGCATAAGAGAACCAAAGTACTCGGTATCATCAGATATTAGAATAAATATGCGGACCACCTAGGTATCGGACGTCAGAATCACATTTTTTTGTTTCAACCCGCTTGCAGACCTTCAGTGCTCCCATGTATAACCATCGAAATGACGGCCCGTAAAATTATGCAATTTTAGGAGAGAGATTAGATAATTGTTATAAGTTTGCAACATATTGAACAGAACTATGCTAATTTTTTTTTTAATTTTTTCTTTTTTTTTTTACAGTTTTCGACCCAAAAAAAAATCTAAAGGAAAGAAATACGACAAAATTTTATAAATAAATATTTGGTATTTTTGTACGTATATTCTTTCTTCTTTTTTCGGCAGAAAATGTGCGGGAGGAAACAATTAACGTTTGTTCAAAACGTTGCAAACATTTTTTGTATTACAAGTATTAACTTCTCCAAAATCCTGATTAATTGTCACCTTACCTTACCAAACTCAATAACAGTCAGGTCGAAGATAATGAACAATTCTTTTTGTGCATCAGTCATTTAATCGTCTATCAGTCAATAACGTAGCTGAATATGCAAAGTGACCAAGTACTCGATCATAAGATAAAGAATAATATATGCTGCCATCTCGGTTGGTCGGTTCGGATGGCAGAAGCTCGAATTTTTCAAATACTTTTTTCCTCTTTTTCCTCCATCCGTTCCGTCCTCCTCACCTTTTCTCCCCTTCTCTCCTTTTCGTTTCTCCCGCGCTAGACCCTTCAGTGCTCCCTATGAGAACATACGAAATGACTATGGCCCCAACACATATATTATGCAATTTTGGTGAGAAGTTAGAGAATTGTAATAAATGTTGCAACATATTGAACAGAATGCTAATTTTTTTCATTACAGTTTCCACCAAAAAAAATCAAGAAATACGACAAATTTAAAATTACACAGGTAATGCTGAATTTTTACACTGACTTTTCTTCTTTTTCAGAGACTTGCAGGGATATAATGGGGGAGTGAAAAGAACTGGGAGGATGGAAAAGGAAAACAAGTTAACGTTTTGTGCAAAACGTTTGTCAAACATTATACCTATTCTAACTCTCCAAAAATCTAGCAATAATCTCACCTTACCTACCAAAACTCAAAAACAGTAGGTGAAGATAATATAACAAGTGCACAGTCATTTTAATAGTTATCAGTCAATAAACATCAAGCTGCAATATTGCCCAAAGACGTACCCCAAGTACTCGACATCAGACCTATAGGGCAATAATATATGCACTCACGGTCTCGGAGGCAGAGAATCGCATTTTTTCAAACCTCCGCTCTCCTTGGCAGACCTTCAGTGCTACCATGATAAACATCGAAATTGATTCCACCGGTCCGAAAAAAAAGTAGAATTTGTAGCTAGAAGCTTAGATAATTTGTATTAGGGTTTGTCACCTATATGAAACAGAATTGACTAAATTTATTTCAAAATTTTCCACCAAAAATTCAATCTAAGAAAAGCAAATACGAACCACTTTTATATAAATAATAAAATTTCTTAGGGTTATTTTACGTTTTTTTTTTTTTTTTTTTTCTTTTTCTTCTTTTTTTTGCAGAAAATGGAGGTGGAAACCCGGGACTGGAGAACAATTAAACGTTCTGTCAAAACCTGTTGCATAAACATCTATACAATTATTATATATAACTTCTCCCAAAATTCGCATAATTCACTACTTCTAATCTTACCAACTCTAAAACTATGTAGAGTAGGTCTGAAGATAATAAACAAGCTGCACAGTCATCTTATCGTATCAGTCAATAAACGTAGTGATATGCCAAAGAGACCAATACGTACTCGAATCATAGGATATAGAATAATATATGCTGGCCATACGGTGGAGGCGAAAACGCATTTTTCAACCGCTGCAGACCCTCTTAGTGCTCCATTGGATAACATCTGAATAGAGACTGGTCCACGGAGCTATATTTATTTTATAGGCATTTTGTTAGGTTAGACGTTAGAGAATTGATAGTGTTTGCAACATATGAACAGAATGATAATTTTATTTCAAAATTTTCACCAAAAATCAAGAATACGACAATCTTTTATAAAAATGTTACTGGTATTTTAACATATTTCTGTTTTTTTTTGCTTTTTTGGCAGAACAGAAAATGGCGGGAAACAATCTATCGTTCTGTTCAAAAAACGTGCAAACATATATTGGATGAGCGTAGCCAATGCGAAGCGAGGTGTGAAGTCGAAGAATTCAATTCATCTGACCCCCAAATAATTTAGCTCCAATGGTTTTTTTTTTTTTTTTTTTTTTTTCTTGTTTTTTTTGTCTGTTTGTTCGCTCTCTACGGAGAGAAAACTGGCATATGCGATCTTGATGAAAAATTTGATCCAGACGGACTTTTGAAATCTCTGGAACTTAGACTTGCCACGGTTTTGGGTACATCGAAGGAAATAATTCTCTAATGAATATCGTACTTTACGATTTTTTTTGTTTCGATTATTTTTTGGAGATATTTTTCAGTGCATATTTGGGCCAATTTCTGACTCCAAACGCGGGGTGGTCGTGAGGGACTACAACGTTTCAATTAATAATGGGCAATATAAGGTTATTGCAGCGTATTGTTATGTACATGTTTTTAAAAAAAGTTGAAAAAGTTTGGAACTTAGAATCTACAGAAATAATAAAAGCTCTTTAATATAAGTTTTTTGAATTTTTGATTTATTTTGTGCAGAATATTTTAATTTTCGTTGCCATTTGGGGCCAATTCTGACCCATAACGGGACTTTGTGGAGGCTACAAACGTTCACCACTATTATACCATGACATTAACGGTTATGGTGATGTATAGTACCTTTTGAAAGGAAAAAAGTTGAAAATAGCTATGATTTCAGAATTCATAGAAATAAAGCTGCTTTTAATATAAGTTTTTTACATACATAATACCAATTAACAAGAAACAAAAGAAACTTGACAAACAAATCACCTACAATGCGTAGGCTAGCACAAAAACAATAATGCACTTGCTCAAAAGTAAAGATATCACACGCAAAAACTTAAAAACTTTAAAAAGTCTCACTCATCAAGACGGCCCGGCGGTGAGACCTTAGGGCGTTTTCCTAGCTTCACTATACATCGTGAAAAATTCCACAACAGTCGTTTGTCCGGTTATTTAGAGAGCAAACGAAATAAAACACCACACATCACTATTCTTATACAAAATATAAACATAACACGAGCCTCTTTTCCACAGTATTCTGGTGAGAATATGGAGTCTTTCATAAGCACGCCGCAAAAAAAAGCAAAAAACAAATTAAAAAAATATTTTATTTCCACTCCATAATTCACATATTTTTAATTAATCTAGTACTCGTGTTTTAGGAAAGTCTAACTAGGGAACTTTGTTTTTTAAGATTTGCATATCTCGAAACTCGAGAACCATAGACAATTTCCCATATTGAATTGCTTGATCGATGGCTTGTTGGTTATTTCCTATTTCCGCGTCGATTTAAACTACATTTGTATCATACTATATCCGATTATTGCAATCAACGATCTGCACTTTTATGGAAATCAATTCCAAAAAAATAAAAAAATAAAAAAAATTCACACTCACATTTCTACACCTCTGCTGTCATCGTAGAAGCTGCTAATCTGATGGATAAGGAGAGGAAAAAATTGACGAAATACATTAAGCAATATAGACAATATTTGACCACTATGCTGTCACTGATTGAAGGTAAGCGTCATCATATAAAATCGTAAATATGCACCCCTAGATATCTAAACACAAACTTAAAACTTTAAATTTAAAAATCATATCATAGAGCTCTATCCACTGCGCAGATTTTGAAAACGGAAAAAATGGAAATAACACAATTTTGCCAGCACAGACGGCAATGTTATCTCAAGAACTGTGTGTTGGACGTCAGTGCGACGGTGCGGACTGTGTGATTCAAATTTATTGAGTTGCGACCACAAGCCCCCCAAAGTATTGCATTACAAACGCGGGAAACGGTTTATCTGTGTGGCCTTAGCACAACATCATCTCAATTGGTCACAAATGCAAGTGCCCCGTGCATTTTATGAGTTCGAACATCCCGCACCGAAAAATCATCTCCGACGCGTCTATTGTAATAAATTCGGACGTTCGGACTCATTTTCATAAGTTGTAAAATAATAGGAATGATAATTTACTTTGTCAATATCCTCATCACACCTTCCTCCTGTTCAAAAAGCTATCCACATACTTGGTGATCATGAGTAAGGAAGGAAAAGTCTGAACACTACCACATTATGTGACTCGAAGTTTTTGGTTATGAGAGGGCGTTTTTCATTTGTATGCATGTATTGGGTTTCTTTTCTACGGGCTTTGTTTTATAACAATACCTCATGAACACTATCACTACCCATATATTCAATTTTTTTTATGATAATACGCCACTATAGACATGCTACGGATATAGAAGATGCATGGTATTGTTAATAAAAAAATACTTTTCGAAGTTCGTTTACATAATATCACCACTCACATTAATCGAGATTAAATTACAAATTTAAATAACCTAAAATTTAATTAAAGCTTTGTTCACACAGTTACAAATAGTACTACCTTATAACTGTTTTGATCGAGGACAACATATCAATTTGAATGTATTGCTCACAAATATGTAATCTCAATAAGTGAGCTGGCTCGTTCGTTATCTATTGTGAGAATAGATGGTTGTTGGATTGTTTGCGAGAGGAATGACCTGTGTTATACGCGGATGTGCCTACCCCACCTCTGTAGAGGGGAACTGGTTTGGCTTGATCTGATAAAACACCTGTCTTCATTGATTATTCTCAATTATTCCTTGTTAGCCGTCAAAAGGCGCCAAGGGACTTTCACCCACATAATTTTATTTCACCTTCACACCACCACCACCACCACTCGTCGCAGTCCAACATAGGTCTCCCATATCCGATCTTCAGCTGGATAATCACTAAACAACAAAATTTAATAATGCCAAAGCAAGCGCTAGGTGAAAGAAAAAAAATCAAATATTTTCTTAATATCTAGTTAATGAACTCAGTAAATATACTCAAACATATCAGTCTCGTATCCACCGCTCTCTATGAGGTAATGTTGAGTGTTCTAAAAATAATGATTCCAATGCAACTCTAAGACGATGAACCGTGGATATCGGTGGAATGAGTGAGAGTTAGAAAAATAAATTCTACGTTAGAGTTTTAGTGCTTATAATGGCATCGAACCCGCGTCCCTTGGTGCCATTATATGCCTGACTTATCATACCTCTGCGCACTATGTGTGTGTGAACCACCCTTGAATGGCAACTTATCATACATATAATGAAATAAAATGCCCCATTGCTCGGATAAATAACACATTACTCTCCTTAATGCATCAAGGATCACAAGTCCGCGGAATCAGACACGAGGATCACGTAAAGCCGCACTATTGATCTCCTAAAATAATACCGGTAATTAAGATCGAAAATCCACTAGGTAAGAATCCTAGGTATAAGATATGGAAATTCTTGAGATTTGTTATGATCTTATAAATCCTGATCATGTCCAATACATTCAAAGAGTACAGTAAAGCATCATGATCAACTCTCAAAAGTACCAAGAAATCATAATTAATATAATAGGTATTAAAATTACTCGTTTAATCCTTTACAATATGACACCTGAGTGTACCTAATAATGGCCTCTCGGCCTATGGGGATTGTTTTTTTTAAACCACGCCCTATCACCCGAACTTGAACACATAAAACTGCAGAGAGTCATGAGTAGAGCGCCAACGGTCGGAGGCGGAACGGACAGGGAAAAACATGGACGGACGCCGACGAGAAAATCCGGTGCACGGACAGGCTGGATTCGGAATCCCTGGACTGGTCGGACCTCCTAGCGGACATTGTGCACTTCTCGGGAACCTGCGAATTATAGTGGAGTTAGGCTTTGGAGTCCTTTGGAACGGAACGGAACACAGTTTTCAAAGTCCGCTCTGCTAGACCCTTCCGTGCTCCCATGATAAGCATCGAAATGGCTGCGGACCGAAAATTATGCGATTTTTGGGAGAAGTTAGACATAATTGCCATAATGTTTGCAAACGCGATTGCTCCAGAACCGTACTTTGTTTGTCTCCCATTTGTCACCAAAAAATACAGGAAGTACCGTCAAAATTTTCCTAATTTTCACGCTTTATTTCTTGTTTTTTTGGCAGAAGCAGACCAGAAGAAGAAACAGTCAGACCCAGAAGCAGAACAGCAGAACAGAAATTCGGGAATGTGGTTGTGAATTGAAAAAAAGTACATTCTGATCAATAGTGCCAAACCTATTCCAATTATACTAACTCTCTTCAAATTGCATAATAATTTTCGGTCCAGCCATTTCGCCCTGTTATCACGGGAGCACGACAACCATTACATTTTGTCAAATTTGAGCTTGAAAGATGACACACTTATAGTTTCTAACACGTTAGAAGTACAATGCTGAATCCACTTTCAATTGGTTATTATAAGTAAAACCTTATTTGTAATTTTCAGTTGTAAATGTTCAACATTTTCGAAAGCGTTTTTAAGAATTTTATACTCAATTGATTTAGCATCAATATACCAAAAACGCTAAAATTTTAATGCCTCTAGTTATCGCTTCACTAGTTCGATGTGCGCGGGGCCGGGGGCTCCTGCTAGGGTTGGCTTGGTCCGCTTTGGTTTTTTACTGTCCCCACTTTAAAATCAAGTATATGTGATTGAGTGATTAGACTCTAAAATTTACAGATACAGGATTTATTTATTTACTTATAAAGGGGTCTCACGTTTGAAAAGATGTTTGGCGGCTGATGTAGAGTTGAAACGTTGACAAAATATGTACACAAATAACATTACGTTACGACGAAAAGTTTCGGCTTGAACAGCCTTGTTTATCCATCCGAGTTGAGAGAGTAACTCAAATGATTTTCGTTAGTCAATTACGACGAAAGAATGGAGAGTACCTTCTGTCTTCCCCCCCCCCCCTCATCGTACACATACACGGCAAACCATCAAATACCTTGTTACAGAGATACAGGATACAGGTAAGGATTCAGGGTCTGGAACCCGTTCTGAATTTCACTACCCGATGTCTAGGGCTCCCATAATACAAAAAACCCAAAAACGGGACAACTATTTTAGGGGACCAGCACGGGGGGTTTGGGGGGCTTTGCCCCCCAAACCCCAATTTAGAAAATAAGGTTTTTAGAGTGTGTTTCGTGCGTTCTAGAAAAAATAAGTGGTCTGAATGCGATACCAAATTAATGCATTTTTTTAGAAGTAAAAACTATAAAACTACAAAAAAAAAATGAGGTAGTGACGATATAGATCATGTTACAACCATTGAAATGCATCATTACGTTCGCGATCACGTCCAACAACAATGGAAAATTGTCGATTGTTGGTCATTGCTCTTCTGAAGTGGGGGGGGGGGGGGTCACGGCAAAAAGTGGGGATAATTCCCCCCATCCCCCCCTTCCTACGCGCCTATTCCCGAAAATGTTAACGTTGAAACGAAAATTAGGAGATATATTAAAGTCACAACACATTGTACACTCAACAATCCCTTCAATATTCTTGTTACTTTTTCGCAAAAAAGGAAAATCTGCCTATAGTTTATCGGTTTTAAAATGACACTTTCTCCGACTGTTGGCAGCCTGGATCTTAACCTTGACTTGTTGAATCTTTATAGTTGTTTTGGGAGTGGTTGGTTACTGGCCATGGTCGGGGTGAAGAGTTGCATTGCAGGCGCGGCGATTCAAATGCTAGACCGTAAAAATAGCGCGGTCGTTCGCCATTCTAAAAAAACGGGACAATTAGGCGTCCCGGCTACAAGTAGCCGGGACACCGGGACACCACCTCAAAAAAGGGACTGTCCCGGCTAAAACGGTACGAATGGGAGCCCTACCGATGTCATTCCTATAAAATGTTATTCCATAATTCATAGATAAATTTTAAGGATTTTAGACTTAAGGTTCAATATGAAAAGTTTTCATATTCAGCACGGTTACTTCACACATCATTCATACTGTGCCACAACGTCAGCACAACCAGTAAGGGCTTCTCTCCGAAGTATAGTGCTCGGAAGACAAAACATCCATGACTCATCCTGGATTCGAACCAGGACCCTTGGCAACAAGAGAAAATCTGCCACTACTGCTGTTGCAGGATAGGGTGCCTCTTCATTCATTCTAAGAGAAAAAAAAGTATAGTTTTGATTGTAAGAAATAAATATAACTTACGCAACAGCCATGCTGAGACGCCGCTGTATCTCTTCTTCTAAGTCAGCCGGAGCGAGTTTTGTGTGAAACCTCTCTTGTCTTGTCATTCTCTTCTTGATGTTGGAGATTGGTACGGCTGTACGAGATGATAGTTCTTCTTCGATGTAGCGAAGTGTGTGTTCTCTTCTGGTATTCTGCATCTTGTTATTCTAGAAAATATGTGTTGTCAATTTATCTTTAAATAATCACACTCCCAAAATAAACTTATGTCTAAAATATAATTTCTTAGTTCATCACTCACTACTTAGTCATTCTCTCATTCATTAGATATTCAAAATTTCATCTTTCAATCAAGTTTGTAGTTAATAATTGAATTTGATATGGAAAATTGCAAAATAAAATAATATCATCTCAATTAATTCCTCATGTCAAATAAAAATTGTGCCCCCTCTCTAGCCTCCCTCCTCCCCCCCCAAAAAAAAAAAAAATTACACCACTGCCATTAATACCGTATTATCAAAAAATAAAACAATTAAATGTTCAATTGCAAAATGATTAATAAATGTCTCTCACCTTCAGAAGTAATGCAAGGATGCCACAGATTTTCTTCTGTTGCTGACGTTTTGTTGTTCGGTAGCTGGAGTTCGAATTCTCTCTTCAGACTTCAATGTATTTGGTCTTTCAAGTTGAAGCTGTTTTGCAGATTCTGGCTTGCATCAGGTTTTAGAAAATCTGTATTTCAACAAAATTTATATTATATTACACATTACGAAAATACTGCTACCATTTCAATAAGCAATGTTGACAAAAAAGTACTGATATACAAAATGGCCTAGACATTTAATTTTCTGGCATTTAATTTTTTTCTAATTTAATTCTTTAAAATTTAATTTATTAATTTATCTGGTATGGTAACCATTTTCTAATTTCAAACTAAATGATCTACCAAAATTAAAAAATCTGTTCATCAACTAAAATAAAACCCAGTATTTAAATAACTTACTAATAATAAACTTGAAATTGTTTGGTTATCATGCATGTTGTTTGCAGTAAATGTTTCATCACAGTTAAGTTGACACCAGTCCACTTACCAACCACAGTCAGCTCTAACATTTTGAAACCACAGTGTCAATATATACAAGTTTAGTTTGATTATCTCAAACACAAAACAAAGACAAAAATTAAACTTCTGTTACCAACCCAGAGATGTTGCTTCACGAAGTTGCCGGTGTATCTCTCCTGCCTCTGACGTTCGTTTGGGAACTGGAGTTGCGGTTCGCTTCATCCTGTGTACGCTAGAGTTGGGAGGTGAGCTGATGGTGTTGGCCTTCTTGTATTCTTGTTTGAATTGCAGTAGTCGCCTTTAGATGTTCTGGCTCGAATACTATCCTACAAAATAAAATAAATAATAATCTTACATATTTCACAATTTTCTTGCTGATATCTTGTATCATATTGGTGGCACTCAAGAGACACAATAGCCTACATCACACACAAATGTATGAATTCAAATTTTGAATTTTGATTTTATAATCAAAGAGAAGTGTGGGGAGATAGATGGCAAAACCAAGTACAGGCAGATGTGAAGAAGAGAGAAGAAGAGTGGATAGTGGTTGAAGAGAAAGATGGTGTTGCGACAAGAGAATGACAAAGAAGGAGATGAGGTGCCGACCTTGGCAGGCCGGTGCTGATTCTGTGATGCCCAAGATCAATAGGGTAGAAATACCCATTCATGACGCCTTCCTGAAACTATTTACGTACAAAACAAAAGAATCTACGAGCGAAAAATAATTCTAGAAATCTGAACGTATAAGCTAATAACAAATGATATTTACGGAAAATCAATTGTAAAGTAATGGAACAGATTAAATAATTAAACATTGTTTCAATGTTGGACTCTGGACAAGGGAGCTGCCTATATAGATCTTCTTCAGATGAAGATGTATCTTTAGAGATTTGGTGTTGCTATATTCTATTCTATTGCTGAATCTGAAGAATTTACCCCGTAACAGACCGTGCGCTCATATTACGAGGTGTAGCATGGGGCTTCTAAGCAGGTAGATGGGGTTTCGGAGATGTGCCCGTCATGTTAATATAAAAAACATTTCTCAATTGTTGTTGTGACCTCTGGAACAGCTCAAGTACATATTTGTGTTTGCCGCAACACTCGAGGCTCCCGATCAGTCTTATCACTGACACTTTGACCTCTGAGCTGATCTCCTCACCCCACCCAGGGACTTTCATTTTGAGACGAACTTTGCAACCGAACTCGACTCGGCGAGCGTGGATTGGCCTCCTTACAACACGTCGTGGCTGGACCGTGTGTTGGGTGTTTGCTATTGGACGACGACATCATGTGATTCTCTTGCTTCCAAGTCTTCTGACGTGTTGTTGCTCACGGTTGGTTGTATAAAGCGACGACTGTTATCTCTCCCATCATTCTCAGCCCAGAGCTTCGTCGTCTCATTCTTATTATATTATCTCTCATCAACATGTACATGTTGGCGTTCGTTCTGCTTTCAATAGCTGGAGTCCAGGTAGTCCGTAAGTAACTCCTGCTGTTTCTGTTTTAATTTCTGAATTAAAATAATTAACAATACCAACTATGGGAGTGATTTCCGAATAACCAAATCGAGAAATCTAAATATTTTTTGTCAATTTTACATTTTTCAAATTGGTTAGGCCTACATTAACTCTTTAGTCATTTTCAATGAAAACCTTATTATGCTTTATATAATGTAGTGTGGTAATGAAGTTTTATTATTTCAAGGAACACAACAATGTCATAATAAGAGTTGAGTGCAACTCATGTCCCTCTGCAGGTATCTAATTAGGTATTTTGGATTTTGGATAATTGTGAAAGGATGTCCAAGGGTTGTTTAAGTGGACTCAATCCCTTGTATTCGAATAAACGACTGAGGAAAACATCGGAAAAAACTGGAACTCTTGTCGCTAAGCGGGTCCAACTTCAACCACACTTTTTTCCCAATAAAATCAATGGAAAACAACTACAAATTAGAAATAAATGTGTAAAAATTCAATATCAACAATTTATTATCAATTACCACTTTGCAAAATTAACAATACATAGGTGAACACAATATTACTCACAGACTAATTTCACTGTTATTAGTTGATAACGGCGGCCATTTTAGCAAAGCTCTCCATTCTCCGACGTACCAACCAAAACACACCAAACTTACGTTTAATTCTGTCCGTTTTTGTTTGTCCTGCGGTCCTGTCGTGTTTGTTTGTTTGTACCTCATTCTGTTCTGGGGGCCCAGCCCCCCGACCCCGCCGGGGCTCCGCCCCTGGACCCCCGTGCTATTCGACTATTTAATAATTGTTTACTTTACATAACAATAACATATTTATAAATTTCTTATTACAATAACCACAATATCGCAAAAAGGTTGGTACACCTACTAAGTAAATGACAATGACATAGACATAGCCAAAATCCAAAATGGCGCGTTGATCAGAGTGAGACGACGTTCATGTTCAATAATGTAAATTATTTGACATATTCGTGTAATTCGAGAGTGTTTACTATTAATTACTCACTATACGTACTTAATATTATCTTATTTCTAATTTGTAGTTGTTTTCCCATTGATTTTATTGGGAAAAAAGTGTGGTTGAAAGTTGGACCCGCTTAGCGACAAGAGTGCCAAAAAACTTAAGTCAGGATTGCCGGTCTCGATGGGATTTGAGCTCGGGACCTCCCAAATCAAAGTCGTGCCTTTAACGCTCGAGCCAATTCACTGTCGGTCGGTACCAATTTTATGTCAATTTATTAATAAATTATTTCATAAAATAAATATTATAATTTTATAAATGAATATAATGTTTCAGAATGACAGGTTTATCAGCACAGGTCTATTGCAAGAACATGTTATTGCACAGAGCGGCCTTGTGTTAAGACGTCCGTTTGGGAAACCCACATCCAGGTTCAAACCCTGCTCTAGTTGTATATTTAGCTCTAGAATTGTGTTAATATAATAAATTCCCTGTACCGGCGATATTTCTGGTGAAGTCGAGAAAGAAGCCCTCGCTGTATCTGTTCAAGATAAATTATATACGGTATAATCAATGTATCGGTGCAAGTGGTCTGTGCAAAGACAACAAATTCCTTGCAGTGCTATACCATGTATTCAGAACTCATAATAATTTAAACATTTCACAAGTTGGTTAGACGCATGATCAGTTGAGCAGTGTTTATATGTCCGCCCGGCCAGTGGGGTACCCTGGTTCAATCAAGTGAAGTAAATGTGGACATACATCTGTCTCACAACCTCTGATGTCTTGTCTCCAGGTGTCGCGTCCTTCAGCCTCACCATCAGGCCAGACCACATGCAACTTACCGAAGCCGCCCAGACTGTCTCCTTCACCTGCTCAGCTAACGTCGCCCTCGCCGGGTGTCAGGTAAGGTAGTGGCAGTGCTTAATTTGTGGTGGTACGCTGTTATACGCGTGCCACTACCATTTTCATTTTGAGAGGTCATAATATGGCGTATAACTGCCTTTTTCCCAGGCTGGTTGACTTAGGCGTTTTCCTACGTAGTTATACATCGCTTTATAGTTGCAATTGTCGTTTACCGTAGTGTTATATATCTGCAGTTTTCCCTAAAAAATCTCTAATTTCACCAAATCAAATCTATGAAAAAAAAAATCGGGGCACGCCCCCGGACCCTAAATCTCAATACCACCATTACCAATCGTAACATTGAAGGCAAAAATATGAGTAATTTATTTTATCAATACAATCAGCCAAATTTACAGCCTGCAAAAATATTGTTTTTGATCTGAAAAAGTCAGTGAATTCAACGTAGGGTGTTGTGTTTTTTTGACATTAATTTTCAACTGGTTTTCTATAGGCTGACTGAGAGAAAAAATATTTTTTTAACAATTGTCTTTCCTGCGAATTTTTTTGTTTGGCGGTACAAATCGGTAAAAAATACCGCCAAACGAAAAAATCGCAGGAAAGAAAATTGTTAAAAAAAATCTTTTTTCTCTCTGTCAGTCTATAGAAAAACAATTGGAAATTAATGTCACAAAAACACAACACCCTACGTTGAATAGTGTGCCTGGGCGAATTGAAGCTGGAAATTATTTTGAGGTGGCTATATTAGCCGTGTACCGGATCAGAAAAAATTGAAAAAATATTTTTGATTTTCTAAAATAGCCATGTTTCAAAGCCATTCACTATATTTTGACTTGGTAGCATATTTTGAAAAATAGAAAAAATGCAGTCGAATAGCCTTAGTAGTGAAAAGTCTAATGATTTATATGTGTACCATTACCTTTTTCAGTACAAATTAACCAATGGGTGGATTAGGCCTCGTACTGAGACAACAGGTCCGCTGCTGGAGCTGAGCCAGGGGCCTCGGTCCCGAGCCGACCCTGCCCACCTGGAAAACGGGCTAATCGGCTACAGCTACAGCGGCCGGGGTCTGGGGGCCGGGGACTGCGGGGTATCGCTGCAGGTGAAGGGCAAAAGGCATAGGATGGTCGCTTGTCGCGTCCGAGCCGAGAGCGGAGGCTGGAAATACGCCTGGGCCGACTTGTATGCTGAGGGTGAGTTGAACACAGTCTGTGCACAGTATAGTATCTGAAACAACACGGGATGTGAGACACGTCCACGAGACACAGGACGGAATAATACAAGAAATCTTAACCACTTTACAGTAGAGACAGAGTATCGGGCAGTCAAGTGGAACGCGTGGTAGTTAAGGTTTCTCAAACTGGTACATTAATTGATGTTTTGGGTCGAGGGTCTTGTGTGGCAGAGCCAGGGCACCATGTGCAGCATCTCCCAAGTACAGACTTAGTACGGGAGTTGAGATATTATTCGGAAAACATGTATTGCACAGACTGAGCCACAAACGGACAAGTTGAAACGTGGAAAGCAACTTTTTCGAAATTGGTTTAAACTAGTTTAAACCAGCACCGGTTTTATGTTATTTTCAACCGTTCTTGTCACACACACCGTCCAAAATGTATTTTGATGTGGTTGACATCTAGACACGTTCATGATAACCGTATTGCTCTAGGACAAGAACCCTAGATTTGACATGGCAAAAACTGGTTTTAAATGGCTGTACCAATAATATCCCTTGAAATACTTTTTCTTTTTTTTCTTTTTTTTCCACATCATTGGTCCCGATGAGAGATGATTTTAAACAAAAATTCATTTTGGTTCACGTTTAAGCAAAATTGGGCTAAGAACCCGTTTTTAACATTTTTTATGCAAAGTTTTTGTCTTAGCGCAAAACGGTTGATACCACCATAATAAATCTAACGATTGCGTTCTGGGAGACAAATTGTGAGCGGAAAATGACACCAACTGTGCAAACCTTGAAAAACACAATTTCTAGTCTAAAATTGAGCCAAAAGGAATTTTCAGGATTTTTTAAAAATATTATATTATCTCTGCGCGATTGATGATGCTAAGAAAAAAGTTTTGCAATCGTACCATTATTAGTGTAGCCGGTCAAAAAATGGGTTTTATACTATGTGTCAAATCTAGGGGGTTGTCCTAGCGCAAAACGGTTGACACTACTGTGTTCAGACATTCAATCCCATATCGAAAAACACCTCGGACAGGGTATGTGACACGAACGATTAAGAATTTAGTGAAAATGGTACCAATCTGAACCAATTGAACCAGTTTTGGAGAGATTTTTCCACGTTTCAACAAAATTTTCCGACCGTTTCTTGGTGAAGTCGATTGTTTCCTTGTATCGCCTCTCCCTCACTGACTATGTACTTGACAAGACACCCCACACACAACATGCTGCAGGTGCCCCCCCCCTCTCTCCCCCCCCCCATTTGGCTCGGTATATGATGATGATGATGATTGATGACTATGATGAACCAGAAAGTGAGCCAAACAAAAAGTGTTCAAACTCTGGCCACCTCTCACTCACTCTGATATTAACGATTTCTCCCTCGTTACAGCCAACTATGCCCAACAGACCCCCCTGACCACCCTGACAACACCGAAAGAGCAGGTCGTACTCCCGGGCGGGGAGGCGAGGTTTCTGATCAAGGTGGGTGAGTATTTGGGTTACTGCGACTTCTACGCGCCCGGCGTGTCTGGTAAGCTCGACTTCTACAGTGAAGCCAGATCTACCCACAGCACCGGCCGACATCGCTACCTCGGGGCCGGCAAGCAGAGCGGAGAGTGTGGCCTCCTGCTGACCGGCATCAGCGAGGCGGACAACGGACCGGTGAAGGGTTACATCATTACTCTCAAAGCATAGTTTGATGGGAGATTCATTGCGCTCGTCGTGGCACGTGAGTTAAAGTGTTTTACTTACTTGGGTGCTTCGCGAACGCTTTTTTTAGTCGTGTTGATGGATGAGCTTTTTTTAAGTTTTTAGTATGTGTGGGACCTCTAACTTCTTCAAGTTCCATTGCAAAATCATTTTTGTTAAATTAGGATAATTTTTATAAAGTAGTACTAATTGCTATGGTAATAAGAATACCAAATATCTGTAGGCCCCAAAAATGCTTCTTGAACGCATTGTAGGTGATTGTTGTCAAGTTTCTATAGTTACTTGTTATAAGCAAGCGAAGCCAGAGTTTCCATTTGACTCTGCCGGAAAAAATAGTCACTGGTTTTGAATGTTTTTTTTGTTTTTTTATTGTTTGTATGTCTCGCCATAACGTTCGAACGGAGGTTCGGATCGAGTTGAAATTTGGACCATCCGCAAGCTTCGATCTGGATTGAATGCCATTACCCCATTAGTTTTGTGGCAAAATCGTTCAAAAAGTTAAAAAGTTACATTAAAGTTAATCGAAAGATTTTTTTTTAAACTAAACGGCGACAAAATCTGAGGTGGCCAAATCATTTAGAATGTCTGTCCGGTCACGAATATGTTAATTTTATTTTGATCCGATAAGTAGTGTAGATGGAAATTACATTATAACAAAGTACCGTTACCATGGCAACGGAAAGTCGCGCAGCTTTTTTGGCTCATGATAGCGGTCGAACGGAGGTTCTGATCGAGTTGAAATTTGGACCACCCGCAAGCTTCGTTCTCGATTGAATGCCATTAGTTTTGTGTCAAAATCGTTCAAAAAGATACAAAGTTACATTAAAGTTAATCAAAAGTTTTTTTTTAAACTAAACTGCGACAAAATCTGAGGTGGCCAAATCATTTAGAATGTTCGTCCGGTCACGAATATGTTAATTTTATTTTGATCCGATAAGTAGTGTAGATAGAAATTACATTTTAAGAAAAGTAACGTTACCATGGCAACGAAAAGTCGCACGAGAATTCTGGTCACTATGCACTGCCACCTAGAAGTAATCAAAATACTATCGAGGAAGCAGTGTATTATTTGTTACCAAAGAGTTTAAATAGTTTTCCTAAAGTAATGAAGTCAAGGTCCTCTAGAGGGCGGTGCATTTTATCCACAAAGTAAAGGTTTAAACCCAAATATCTTACCAATAATAAATAATATTGGAAACATGGCCCCGTGGACAGCGAACGTCGCAAATTAAAAAAAAAAAAAATGTGCAATGTGGGTCTAGCTATAGCAAAATGCCGTTTGCCCGGTAGAAAGCGAACAAACAGACAAAAAAAATAACATTGGACCTAATTTTTTTGTGGGTCAGTGAAATTGAAGTCTTTGCTTTGCTCATTCCATAAGTACAAATTGCTATTTTTATTTCTGTATCCTTCACGCAGAAATTTAAGTCGTCCGCGGTGGCTCATACGATTAGGGCGCTGATCCGAATCAAACGTTATGCATGTTTTTTTTGTAATCGTCCTTCATCGTAATCAATCACCACCCATCTTCTCCAATAACCTTTGTGTATTACTAGGAAAATGCTAAAGTCCCGCCGCGTTGATGGATGAGCTTTTTTAAGTTTTTAGTATGCGTGGGATCTCTTTACTTCTTCAAGTTTCATTGCAAAATCATTTTTGTTAAATAAGGATAATTTTTATAAAGACGTACTAATTGCTATGGTAATTAAAATGTCAAATATCTGTACGGCTGAAGATTGCTACATGAACGCATTGTAGGTGATTGTTGTCAGGTTTCTATAGTTACTTGTTAATTATTGTTATACATAAAAAAATCATATTAAAACCTTTATTTCTATGGATTATGCCTAACTTTTTAACTTTTTCTTTCAAAAGGTACTACAGCACCATAACCTTAATGTCCATGTAAAATATGAACGTTGTAGCCCCAACTGTTTGGTCAGAATCGGCCCAAATGTCACGAAAATATTGCGCTAAAAATCGAAAAAATCGTAAAAGTACGATATTAATGAGAAATATTTCTTCAATTGTACCCAAAAACCTGGCAGCAGGTCTAAATTCAGAGATTTTGAAGGTCCCTTCCAATTTTTATCAAGATTGCATATGCCATTTGCCTAGTAGAGAGAAAACAAACAGACAAAAATACAAAAAAAAAAAAACACCCAAGCTAATTTTTTGGGGGTCAGTGAAATTGAAGTCTTTGCTTTGCTCATCCAATAAGGGTCAACAAGATTTATTTGGTCTTACATTATCATTGTTTTTATTTTATTTTCTCTTTAATATCATGCTAGGAAAGTCAATTTAGTCAAAATTAAATTTGATTCTGTGTCTTGAGGTAACATCACTGAGAGCAGATTCCTAGTAAAGTTTTATTACTATAAAATCATGTTTATTATTTTGTGGGTAGAAGATTATAAAACTTAATTAAACAGGTATTGCAAGATGAACAGGCCAAGCCAAGTTAGTGTGGGTTAAGCGATATTTGACAAACGTCTTGCACCATCCGAGTCTCGAACGGACAAATTGAATCATGAAAATATACTTTTTCAAAACTGGTAAAAACTGGTTCAAACTGGCATCAGTTTTACCTTATTTGTTTAAAGTACGCAACAAAGAGACAAGGACGCGCGTAAAGATGATTATTGATTACATAGTGCTAAAAGCCTAATCTTAACCAATTATTAAATTAAAACAGAATTAAGACGGTTTATAAAAAAAAATTGGGTAACTTCCCAGAGAAGCCAACATAGCCCATGTAGTGTTGTGTTCTTTTCTTAACGATAACAAATACATGCCTCAGTGCTATTTTTAGTCATGCCATGCTGCTTCAGGTCGCCCCACTGCACCAACTCTGAGCCTAGTCTACACGGGAGATAGCGTCACAGCAACATGTGAGGTGCACGAGAGTCGCCCTGTCGCCAACATGTCCTGGGTCCTGGGCGGCACTGTCATACGCAACGACGATATCGACGACACCCAAGCCACGGCTCAGGACGAGTGGAGGTGGCCCTGGACGACGGGGTATCAAGCAGACCCTCACACTACCGCTGCAGCCCCAACACAACGGCAAGGAATTGAAGTGCGTGGTCTCCCACGTAACCACGGCCCAACCACGGGAGGAACGGAGTACTATCTCGTTTATAGGTTAGTTGGGCAATTCCACACTAAAGTGACCATTACATAAAGAAATTAAATATTTACCACAATGTTTGATCACATACTAAAACACGTGTCACAAATGAATATGATACATTATTGATCAAATATATATATATATGTATATATATGAAAAATGGTCCGACTTTTGTCGGAGGAAGAAAGGTTGCACTGTTATAAAGATTTATCCACAGACTTTGAAGAAAACAATATCAAGTTTCAGAACCATACTAGGAAATTCCCCATACAATGCAATGAATAGTGTTGAAACAAATGAAATTGAAAATAATCACTTAATATACATTTTATTTTTCCAGTGCCAACCACCACGACCACAACAAGTACTACTGCCAGAACCGTCCCCATGACCACCCCCAGCACAACAACTAGTACCACCCCTAGTACCACTGCCAGCACTGCCACAATGACCACCCCCAGCACAACAACTAGTACCACCCCTAGTACCACTGCCAGCACTGCCACAATGACCACCGCCAGTACCACTGCCAGCACCGCCCCAGGCCCGAACTGTCTCGCTACAAACTACCTGGACCTTCTCTGCCGGGAGTACAGGGTGGGACCTTCACAACATGGTACTACGTCTTGTCCCAAGGACGAGGTGCATGAGAATCGTATCAGAGAGGCCGAGGCTGCAGCCAAAACAGCGGAGATAGAGCAAGAGACGGCCAAGACGAAGCTAGAGGCTGCTAAGTCCAGCGCTAAGGCAGAAGATGCCAGATCACAGCTAGAGGTAGAAATGGCCAAGACTGAGAAAGTCGCCAAAACAAGGTTAATGCAGGCAGCTCAACGATTATCACAGATTAAGCTGGACGCTGCCCTATCCCATGCTAGGGCTGAGGATTCCTGGGCTCAGAACGCCAGGGAAGAGCTCCAGTTTGAGAGGGAGCGACGCACTAAGAGTCTCCAACACTCGCAGAGCTCTCAGAGTCAGCAAGGCTAAGGCAACAACCAACAGTCTCGAAGCTAACCCTTTACTTGTGTATTATTCATTGTACAATCTGAATAAAAACAATTTATTTGAATATCTGAACGTTTATTTGAAACCACTATTCCCACACTTTTATTTATTAATAACAATAGTATTTAAAATGGTTCCTTTATAAATTCCCACATCTGTTGACATGGTTGCACATTAATTTTATAACTCTATTAATTTTGTACATCTACAAGTCTACAACAATAATCATGCGTTTTCTGGTCACATTAGCACCTAAATTAGTTACAGTTATAAGCAGCTTAGGGCAATAACATCCATTTTACAAATTTGTAATAATACAAATTGATAATGAATAATTCAAATTTAATTGTAAAACACAACTTGAATGTTATTGACCTGTGTTTCTAGGCCAGTAATCAGTGTCGTACGTGGCCTCTGACACGAGAGTGATAACACTGTGACGTCACCGCGTGTTGTTCAAAGCCAGGCGGTGTAGTTACCAACCAAGATTAGATCGGTTTAAAGTACACAACTAAATTGAGATTCACTTATTAAATACTATAAATAAATTAGGAAGAATGATTGTCAGTTAATTTTGAGGTGGTAACAAAGAATATAATATTAAAGCAAAATTAGAAAATATGTGATTGTACTTATACGGGTGTTTACTAGGGATGAGACGTGTACACGTGTACATAATTTTTTTTTTTAAATACACGTCGACTTTCAATCAACATTGTTCAGTCGTCGAGATTTCAGATTTCATTCAATAATTATATTTTGAAATACGAGCTCTTTCAGTCAGCCGCCGCCGCCGCCTTCCCGCAAAACGGTTAGTTGGTTGCGATCCCTTGCTACGGCGGCCTTGCCTTCCCCCTCCCCCCACCCCCTGACCGGCCCACACGTTCCAGATGGTTCCAGACCGCTCGCAGTCGCTCGCCGCCCGCCACCCGCTTAGTTGTTTATGCGTGTTGAGATTTGAGTCAGTGACGCGTGACTGTTTATTGTTTAGAATAGGTATCTCTTGTGTGGAAGTTCTTTGATAAGATAGATGCGGGAAAGAAGGTTACTTGAATGCCAACAGTGCGCAAAGGAGTTGCTGCACAATTCAAGTATCACGGGAACTATGGTAAATCACAAGACTTATCTCTCCCCCCCCCCCCCCCCTCTTTATCACGCAAGCCTCAACCATACCATCACCCTTTTAACTTTCTAGGTTAATGAAACATCAGCCACGTCATTTACTGACTGATAAACTGAACTGAACGCCGTCGCCGTGTTTATACTGTTCAGAATGCAATAAAAATATACAGTAATAAATAAACATGTACAAATTTTTTTCAGATATCTTAAATATACTTATAGTACACGCGTGTACACGTGTACACGAACAGACAGCCAGCGTGTACAGTGTAGTAAGATACACGCTTTTGCCCATCCCTAGTGTATACTGTATACAAATCAAGTGTATAGGTACTGGTATGTATTAACTATGCACAGTGTCAGTATATATCAACAGTCAATCTCACCATTTGTACAACATGGAATTACCAATCCACGGGAGTGTTTCTAGCGTAATGAAATCGAGTTATGCACATTTATTTAGAGTATAGAACGGTACTTACGGGTACTTGATAGTTGATACTGTGTCCGAGTTGCACGTAGAGCGGAACTTCATGGTGTCGTCAGCGCCGCATCCTACCGCTAGACTCTGGAACTGCTGATCGCTACAAGGTTGCACCAGATCTACACCAGGAGCGCTGTCGTCTCTCAGAGAACTAGCATGGCGGCCGACTGGGCTGTAATTCTGTAAATGTTAACAAAAATGCTGTAGAAAAGTAAAAAAGTTTTGTTTTGGAAGATGACAATTTTTATTTTAGTTACAGTCATAATTCATCATCATTAATAAATAATACTAAATAGATAGCACTTGAGTATAGTAGGGCCTACTATGTGGGCCCTACATATGGCATGATTTTGTAAGTAAACTAACAGAATGTGGATTTTCAAAATGTTATAAATTAGCAACAAAAGCACTCTAAAAACTAGTAGGGCCTAAAATGTCACTATTTGCAATGCTAGAAATCAAAACATTTCTGGGACTATGCGCCCTAGACCCCACCCCCCTTTCCCATTGTACTAGGATACATACTTTTCCCGCAATGATAAGTTTCATAGCCAGTTCTACAAATTTCTTAATATAAACCCCAAAATTCCCTCCCCACCCTCCCCCACCCCCCCTAATCAGAATGCTGGCTACGCCCCTGCTGACTGTTTCTTTTGTACATATCCTAATTATGTTATGGATATAATGTTAATAATGTTATGGAGAGGATAATGAGTGACTATTAGAATAGGTACCGTAATTCTTAACCTGATAGATAGATAGATATATTTTTATTCACTTAGACTAGTACAGTGTACAAGTATAACTCTTTGCAGAGAAAGTGAATAGTCTATAATTAATTATTAATAATAAAAGTGATAGTAATTAATTATAATGATATACACAGTGTTAGAAGAAAGAATAGTAGGATAGGCCTATAAAGCATAATTGATAATTGATATGGATATTGATATTGATAAATATGATGATTGATAATATTGATATGTATATATATATATATATATATATATATTAATGAACTAGGTTTTTCGGTTATAATGCCACGTTTATTCACATTAGGCCAACGTTTCGATGAAATTTCACTCATCTTCTTCAGGGCCAATACAAATTAATATATAAAAAACGAAAACTACATTACATTGATAAATTCAGAACAAAACTGAAACGTTGGCCTAATGTGAATAAACGTGGCATTATAACCGAAAAAACCTAGTTCATTAATTCATATCGGCCACGAAAATATCCAAAAACATATATATACATATACATATATTTATATATATATATATATATATATATATATATATGATGATTCATTAATTGATTAATAATGATAAACACAGTGTTTATGTTAAAGTAGAGTAGATGCAAAACAATAGCATGCGCTACTATAGATTAAGAACTCATATAGAATAAAGAAAAGTTGGATATAAAGCAATTTTTGATGTGATATTGTACCTTCTCACCTCCAACAGAAAATGATTGATAGGGCAATGAGGCTATGAAGGCCTAAATCAAACTTTTAGAAATAAAATAGTACATTAATTTTAACATTCAACCTAATTTTATGACTTTTATTACCTGAAGACTTTTCCAAGAATTCCATGAGCCCTAGACATACTGAAGTAGGTAATCTCCTAAACAAACTCCAGCATACTTACCAAGTCAGCTCCTTGCATCAGCGGCATGGTACAGCAAACTAAACGTCTTGACAAAAGCCGGTATAGCAACTATAGGTCTAGCGAGTTCATGTTAAGCCACCACGATGATCGAATGGTTCTGCTACTCCTGAAATATGAGATAACATTGTTAGGTACTTAACAATGACTGGCTGCTCTTTTTGCACATGCATTTTTATTTTTTACACAAATCTAAATAAAAGTGGCAAGGTCTCCCCCCCAAACATAGTAAGGAGCAAGCTAGGCAACTATTTATCTCCGGATAATGTTGATAGTTCCCCCTAAAATATATTCATGCCACTGCAGTGCAACGCGTGACCTACTATCAACAAATAATTTGCATTATCGGTACAGAGCCCTAGTACGTAATTCATATCGTTCAAAACTTAGCCAGATAAATTCAGACGATACCCTAGGCCTGCATGGCCTATATACATAAATCTCTTTATAACCATCTAGCGGACTCTATTAAAAACATTTTGAAAGCTAGTACTACCATTTCAAATATAAATTAAAACAAATGTTAATTATAAAAGCCTAGGTCTACCAAATTGTCTTAAAATCATTGAGGAAATTTGCTGTGTTGCTTAATACTATTGTTGTTTGTTTATTTATTGTTTGTTTGTTTATTTTTACTATTGTTTGTTTTAATGCTGTGCAAAGTAACCTCGAGTGCACACCTAGGCCAAACCCAACTTTAAGATTGTTGACTTTGCCCAAAAGGTAGGGCCAGGACGGACCAGGAAGTAGACCTAGCTCTAGGCCTACTGTAGGAAGGTAGGCCCCTTGGCCTATACCCTAGGCTTATATTGTACAAAAACTATTTCTAGCCTACAATTATTAGTAGGCCCTATGTAGTGTTGGGGAAGGAACTTTTAAAAGAACGCGTTCTCGCGAACGCGTTCTTTTTTTGTGAACTTTTCAGTGAACTTACTCTTTTTTAAATGAAAGAACTTGAACTTTTAAAAGTTCATTCCGAGAACGAACTTTTCAGTTTTAGAAAGTTCATTTGTAAGTTCTTTCCGTGCGCCGAGCAGCCGTCGACTCGCTGCCGTCGCGCTTATTAACAATAACAAATCGTTGTTTATCGTAGTTTTTTTGTTTATTTCGATTAAGGACACGTCAACCGTTAGGTCATAATGAACCACTCTAACCTAGGGGGGGGGGGGCATGCTGGTCAGAACCAGCCACGAGAAAGGGGAGAAAGGGGGGTTTCTCACGTCGCGGTCGTCATCGTCTTTGTCATAGTTCGTTGTGTCTAGTTATCGCCGTCGGGGAGGTCGTCAAGGGAAGGGGACAAGGTCCCGACGACGATAGCCAGAGCTCGCTCTATTTATCGTTTATCGTAGGCCTAAGTTGACGCACGTTCAGCTGATTTTGACATCACGCACGATTCACGAAGTTAAACGATGTACGCCAACTAATTCGGAAAAAAATCTTGGAAGCCTAAAATGCTATGTATCTGCATTAATTTTACAAGCTGGTCGACGAGAATGTATAACAAAATCATCAACACGATCAAAGACAGCTCAACACTTTCGTCCGACTCAAACTCGCGAGTAAATTGGTACTCGGAACACCCCTAATGTTTTTTCTCGTGTTTTTCTTCAATTTACGCTAGCCTTTAATAAAATAGTGATTTTTTTACAAAAGAACTTTTAAAAGAACTTAGTTCATATTTTAGACGAACTTGAACTTTTCAAAATTTTAGGTTTTAAAAGAACTTGAACTTTTTAAAAGTTCATATTTGAGCTGTGAACTGAACTTTTAAAAAGTTCATTTTAAAAAAGAACTGACCCAACACTGGCCCTATGTTGATTGGACCTGGACTTAGAAATGGAATCTACAGGACGATGATTAATACCCCAAGAACGAAGACCGGTATACCAAACGGCCTAGTCCTAACGGTAATGTTAGCTATGGCCAGTGGTTAATTTCTAAAATACTAAGTGAGCGGACGGGTTTATACTATTAAGAAATTTTTTGAACTCCCTATTACACAATTGTTTTGGGAAAAGTGTGTAGGCCTTACTCTGGTAGGCCTACAATTGGAGGGTCTGGAGATAGGGCCTATGCCTCCAGCTGGTGTGGGTGTGGGGCGCATTTGCATAGCCTAAGAATTTTTTGGATTTTCAACATTCCAAATGGTTATACTATTTTAGGTAGGCTACTAGCCTAGTTTTTGCGTGCTTTGGTCAATAATTTATAAAATTGTGAAGATCCACACATTGTCAGTTTACAAAAGTCTAGAAAAAAAGCAGTAGGCCCTAGTCTCCCAAGCTATTGACAGGCTGTTGTAGATAGTGCCAAATTCAGACACATCCATACAGTGACAAAGCTGTGATCTACAAGCAGACTGCTTAAGCATCATTCACAATTAGTTCTAATGCATAAGGCGGCAAGGTCTAAGGCGTCAAGGCCGATGCACAATTGCCGGTAACGAGAACGAGAACGAGAACGGGAAGACGGCTAACGTTAAGAGCTTCGATGCACAACAGCCCGTGAAGGAAGCGACGGGAACAAATCAAATAATAAGTGTGTTAATTATATTTTGTTATTTTGTTATTCCGCTCATGTTTATTTAATTTATTTCGCATATTACTCGCGTATAAACATTAATCAGCTGTTAAAATAGTGTCAGGCCGTGGACATCTTGATTCTGATTGGTTCCGGTAGGGTACTGGACGGGAACGTTACGGAAAGTTAAAACTTGGTGATGTTCCCGTTGTCCGTTGCCGGGGATACGGGAACGACCGGCAACGGGAGAAGCTTTATTGTGCATCGTATCGTAAGTTAACGTGTGATTTAACTTTCTTCCCGTTCTCGTTCTCGTTCCCGTTCTCGTTACGGGCAATTGTGCATCGGCCTTAAGTCATAAGAAATGCTAGGCGTTTACAACAACCATACCATTTTCCATTGCTCCTGTGTATTGCGCATGCGCGTACAGTCAGCTGTGGAATGAAATAAGCAGGAGTGGGGAGTTTTCTTGTTTGTGATTGGCTCGTCGTAAGAAACCTGTCGTAAGAATTGGATTTTGGGCAATGGACGAGGACTAGGACCTAGGGCTAGGCTAGGGGGCTAGGACCTAGGCCAGGCCTAGGCCTAGGCCTAGGCCTACCCCTTGGCCTGTACTAGGCCTAGGCCCTAGCTAGACCCACTTAGTTTTAGATAGACCTAAGCAACTAGGCTTTACAGCTTGCAAATTAATTTTTAAAGCAAGAACAGTAGGACCTACGCTTACTTACAAGATGAAATTCAGAGAGGCTCGGACCAGAAGAACATCGGCTTTCTCCCCAAAGCCCAACAGTCCCAA